>BMAO01035141.1:0-45646 GCA_019973975.1 Trichonephila clavata
TTAAAAAGGATTGGTTGTGTAAAATAAAAAAAAAAACTAAATATTTTATAGGTTAAAAACTGGAAAACAGTTGCCCAAAGTAGAGATGCCTGGAGAAAACTTCTGGAGAAGGCCAGGGCCCATCCAGGGCTGTCTAGCCATTGAAGAAGAAGATTTTCTTGAAAGGAATCGATGATGATTGATGAATGATCGATGATTCAGAAGAAATCGAAGCAGAATAATGTGATAACTAAATATATTTTTGCTACATTGTGTCATTTAACCCTTAAAAGACACCATAAGGTTTCTAAGAGTAAATATAACTTTTAGTTTGTTTGAACGTAAAATAAATTAAAAACATATGAAAAATATATAACAATGTGAAGTTTTTGAAGTGATAACTGAAGGCGTTTTTTGCTGAAGAGTTAATCTAAATTATAAGCACCAGGTTCGGCTCCAGTCGGCAATCGTGCTAGGGTCGCTGACACTTGCTTAGTTTTGAATTAAAAACATTTTAGGCGCGTGTTTCTTTTTTTTTTTTTTTTTCAAAATGTAAAAATTTTATCCATACTTTTTCCCGTGATGTTTTATTTCCTTTATTTAAATATTACTGTTATGCAGCCCACTTCCATTCAACTCCAGCGAGTGAACGAGAGAAGAGGGGCACAAGCGAAAATAATTTTGGAAATGAGATTGTCCTTATGTAGGAGATCGAAGACATGAAGAAACGGGACACGCGCGGGCATCTGTTTTTTGATTCCGTAGAAAGAGCATTTTTAAGTAGAAAAATGTCCCAAAAGAATTAAAATCTGAAATTTTAATGAAGTTAATGAGCGAGAAAAGTGCCAGAATTTTGGTTTATATTAGGGATAACTAAGAGATTACAAGAAAATAAAAACCTTGTGAAAAAGTACTAACCCTTTCCCTTTGTTTTCTGGGAGATTTTTTTTAAAAAAAGTAAACCTGGCTCTCAGGGCATAAGTTTTTCTATCCTTACATAGTATACGGCATTACATAAATTATATAAGCGGTACTTACGTACTATCGCAACAATGCCAAAGTTCAATATAACTCACCAAGTTGACAACCCTAATTTCCCATGTATCGTAAGCACTGAATTGGCAACCATGTGCTTCCTTTCATATAATGTCGCCAATATGGTTGTTCAATATGTTCAGTTATGTTCAATATAACTCATTAAGTTGACAACCCTAATTTCCCATGTATCGTAAGCACTGAATTGGCAACCATGTGCTTCTTTTCATATAATGTCGCCAATATGGTTGTTCAAAATGTTCAATTATGTTCAATATAACTCACCAAGTTGACAACCCTGATTTCCCATGTATCGTAAGCACTGAATTGGCAACCATGTGCTTCCTTTCATATAATGTCGCCAATATGGTTGTTCAATATGTTCAGTTATGTTCAATATAACTCACCAAATTGACAACCCTGATTTCCCATGTATCATAAGCACTGAATTGGCAACCATGTGCTTCCTTTCATATAATGTCACCAATATGGTTGTTCAAAATGTTCAGTTATGTTCAATATAACTCACCAAGTTGACAACCCTGTTTCCCATGTATCGTAAGCACTGAATTGGCAACCATGTCCTTCCTTTCATATAATGTCGCCAATATGGTTGTGATTATTTTTTAGTACCTAAGTACCATTTAAACTAAGGGTCGGCAATCTATGACACGCATGCCACGTGTGGCACACAGTACAATTCTCAATGGCACTCTGCACTACTCTACAAATTTGTCAATTTTTGAAAGGTTGGAAGTTGATAAATTTTTAATGGACCTTCTTGACAAACATCTTCAGAATTATGGACATTTAAGGCATTACGATAAAATCTGAAAGTTAACTCTAAAGATAAATTTACATCGATTTTGTAAATTATTGAATGTTATTGCTGGAGAGATTTAATTATTTGAAGAGAAGAAGATTGCATGTACTCTGTTTTCCGCATTTGGCTCTACGTATTTAATTAAAAAATCTTTCCTGACATGAAAAATATTTCGAGTCCGCAAAGAAATTGTTTAACTTAATGGTCAGAATGGTGTTAAATTGAAAGTAAAATATAATACTCCATATTTCGCGATATGAAAGTTTAGTACTGCAAGCACTAGGTTCGCATTAAATTTTTAGCGCGTTTTTCACGTAGTGGAACAAAAGCGCTATTAGGACGCAAATTTCGTCTTCGTTCCATATTTTGTCGTACCTTTTTCTCAGCCAATAAGCAACCAATTGACCTCGGGTTTTCGGCATTTGATCGCATTTGTGCCCCAGATGAGCCGAATCATATTTAAATTTTCCCATAGTTTTCCCGAATTTTCCTACAAATTTTCCTGAATTTCGCTAGTTTATAACAAAATTTTCTCAAATTTTACCTAGTAAATTTATTGTTTGCAAAAAGTTTTTTTAAAAAAATGTACCTGCATTTTGGAGGAAATCTTCTCAAAAAAAGTTCAGAAAACAAGTATAAAAGGCTCTGATTTTACTTTTTTAATTTAATTCTTTTTTTTAAACAGTAAAGTGTTGATAAGATATATAGTGTGAAGCGAAAATAGTTTTTTTGAAAACTAAAAGTGATAAAGTGATAAGATATATAGTGTAAAGTTGGGCTTTTGTAGCTTCTGTAAAAAAAAAAATTTATTTATTTTTTTTTTTTTTTTTGCTTTTTTATAGTGCTGATACAGATTTGTGTCATTATTTCTTTTCAGCTCAATAGTAGTACATTTAGAGGAGTGGTACAGTACTACTTTCTGTTAGTAAAAAGTTCATTAGTTACATTATTGTAAAATACAACATGCGAAAATCGCGCTATAATTACTTGGCCATGCCAATAATTGATATCTTGTTATTTATCTTCTTATTTAACTATTACGAAAATAAATATTTATATTTTTTGTTGTCTATTTCTTATTTTAATAAGTATGTTTAAAAATACGTAATATATGTACAAATTTAATTTTTTATATTTTTGTTGAAGAAACAGTTATATTTTATGCTGTTTATTTTTATGTATAGAAATATCTTTAAATGAAGCAAAATTAAATCATAATAAATGTGTAAATCTACATTATTGACCTCTATTCTCTAACTCTGCATACATTATCGCGGGAATCGAATTGTTTCAAGAATATCCCACTGTGTGGCACGCTGAATCATATTGGTAGATTGGTTTGGCTCGCCACAGCTAGAAGGTTGTTGACCCTTGTGCTAGTTCATGTGTCGTTCTCGTCACTTGGCTGAAGTTTTAAAATCTCAAGCCAACAACGCTTCGGGTTGCTGTAGAATGTAACGTGAATAAACAATCAATCAATCAAAGGGTATGCCGTTACTAGACCATAATTCAAAACTCCGAGGTAGCTGACTTAAATTAAAGCTCAGTTTACTGATTTCAAAATTCTTCGTATGCAAATGTGTGCTTGAATTATTTTTTTCCCCTGGTCCCACACTCGAGGGAACTGGAGGGATTTAACGGACCCAGAATTCTTTCCATGACGAACAAACTTAAGTGTTGGCAGACTTTCTTCTCTGTGCTTTTTTTTAAATACTATTATTTAGAGGCTTCACACACACATACCTTAAGACTAAACGCATACCAAGACACTTTTGTTTGTATCAGTTCAATCGGATTCAGTAAACAGGATTCTTAATACTCAAACAAACTTAAACCCTCATATTTTATTCATTCATGAATTTACATATCTAATTTCTTTTATACATACGCCACGACTTCGTAACGATGATATGATCTTAAATAATAGTGTACCTTTTGGAAAGGTGTTTAATTTTTTATGCATTCAAACCACCGTTGCCTTCCTTGAACAATAGCAGCAGACTGCGCGTTAGAAGGTTCTGTTGTATGTAACAAGTTTTGAAAGCGCGCCAAACGCAAACTAAGTTTATCTTTTTACTTCTTGCTTGTGTTTTTCACACGTACTCCCTCCACCTCCCCTTACACAAGCAGGTTGTTCGCAAAATAAAACAAAAGAAACCACTGTGCATTGTTTTTAGAGAAGGTTACGTGAAGAGGAAAAGGAATATGTCTTATGAACACATTTATCTCAACAAAACCTATCTGGCGCGTCATTTCTTATGCCATTTTTGTACGAATAAAATACTCAAAAAAAATCCATTTCAAGAATCTTGAGAGAAGTTCCCGTCAGTTGCATAAAAAAAGGTTTTGGTGTATGGTAGAATATATATCTCTAATGTAATTTGATATTTTAATCAACTCTTTCTCTATAAATAAATTGAAACTGTTGTGTAAGCGGATGAATTTGAATAGGGAATTGTTTGAAAATCTCTGTATTTACTTTGACCTGTGTAAAAATGTTGAAAATCAAATTAACCTATTTTAAATTCGTTGTAATATCATTTACCTTAAAAATTTTTAATCGGTTCGTCCATCTCCGTATTTGTGAAGAATAAAACTCTATTTTTGTGAGAAATATAAATGTACTGCCGTATTCTTTTCAAAGCAAAATCCCACAAAAAAAATAATTTAATTTCCATTGTTTTAGAAAAATAAAATATTTTTATACCAAAATATCTTTTAAAAAGCACTTTCGCGCTATCCAAGTTGGCCGTGGTAGCTTAGTAGTTATGGTCTCGATTTCATGGCCGACGTGTCTTGAGTTCAAGCCCTGTTGCCATTGAAGATCCGCCGTGTAGAGGATCTGATGTACGTTAAAGCTGATGGAGCCCAGAGTCCCTCCGTTGGCGTGGTGTAGTACTTTGGACAGGAGGTGTACACCTTATCACTTTGTCGTGTAATATAACTTCCCCTAACATTATCATCACCTCGTCTAGTGTTACTCATATTTAGATGTGTAGGCGGGTTAACGAATTCACAAGATATCTTTACAAATCACAATATTTATTAATATTTCTTAATCAAGGAAGGTCATATATACACTATTCAAATATAAGAACAATAAAACACAGTGGAGAATGAGAAGGGGTCACTAATTGCGGAACTACGAAATCTAAACTGAATCCACGAAAGATAAGCGCGTACAATTACTGCTACACACGTATACGTAATTACAATTCTTAAGTCACTAACCTGATTTCTTAAACTACGGCAGGTTCGTCTTGTAGGTCATCTGGATCTTGATTAGATCGGATCAAGGCTAGAATTCCCTCTTTAATATACGACTTCTATCTTCAGCTTTTCCCGTAGCTTTTCTACGGACTAATTTTATAAACAACTGTGAGTTGGATTCCCGACGCTTCGATTCACTTTTCTTTACAAAATCTACCTCTTCACTTGACAACTCTTTCTCATTTCATTTCATTCTCTCTCGATAACTCGCTAAACCCGAACTTATATAAAATATCTCATTTGCATAAATCACGCTTTGGCTCCCGGTGGAGATTGGTTGAAATAAATAAAATTTGAAAGAAATATGTAGAGGATTAGTAAAGAACCCTACAGATCCGTCACAACTTGACCATGGTTCAAAATAACGATTTGTCACCAATAGGCCTCGTGTTGCCTTATAATGCTACATTAGTAAATTTTCACTCTCACTCACTGTAAATTTAAAACTAAACTCTGTGGCGCAACAGCCCATGAGTCCCAAGGCCAACTGTGCCCATCTCAGCTTTCGTGACCTTGGGCACTGAGGTGCATGAGCAGATGTTCCGGTAGATGGTCAGTCAGACGTGAAAACCCAGGTGTTTAGTTCCCAAGCAAGTTTGGTACACATTTATCAACCCACTGACGGGATGAAAGTCTGAGTCGACCTTACCCAGCCCGGGTTTGAACCCTAGACTTGTGGCGTGGAGGTACGATACGTTACCACTCAAAAGAATTTCCTCTTTAAAATGTGTGAGTGAATATCAACGTCGTAGCTGAACAGTACGAGGCGTCGTACTGTTCAGCTACTCGAGTTTTTGGCAACGGACCTCCAAATTTTGAACCATGGCCAAGTGATGAGACCGACACCTGAGCTGGCACCCTCGTCTCCTAACTACCACACTACATCAACGGAAGGACGTTTGAGCTCTCGACAGATTTAACGTGCATCACGCCCCTACACGGCGGGTCTTCAACG
The DNA here is from genome assembly GCA_019973975.1 of Trichonephila clavata. Taxonomy (NCBI): domain Eukaryota; kingdom Metazoa; phylum Arthropoda; class Arachnida; order Araneae; family Nephilidae; genus Trichonephila; species Trichonephila clavata. The sequence goes on from BMAO01035141.1 coordinate 6,063, forward strand.
ATACAAGACTCGAACTTATGACACGCCGGCTATGAGTCCGTTACCTTGACCAATAGGCTATCACGGACATGTTCTACTTAGAAATGGCCTTTATTACGAAATATATTCTTTTAAATTCTGTACCGAGTTTTATTATTTTCCTTTACAAAATTTCCAAACACTCTACTAGTGTTACGAATGACTTTGTGAACACCCACGACTGCGCAGTCGAGATTTCCTATAATACTTGCGAAAATCCTACTACTTTTATCAATATTTTCCTCCACAGTCACTTTTATAAGCCTTTACGACGAAAACCTACGCGGAAGTTAGGAATAAGGTCTTTTTCTTCTCGGTGCCTAAGAAGATTTTGTGCCGAGAGAATGAAAAACACCTTTTTTCTTCAACACCCTCCCCTCCTCCTCTTGGCGGAATCTTTTGAATCTATCATAAGACGAGGCGTGACTGTCCATGCCATCTGGTATATTAACAAAGGCAGGCCGACGCGCCATTTCCAGACGTTGGGAAGTAATAAAAGCATTAACTTTCAGCGTAGTACCAGTAAAGTTGCCGCGCCTTTTGTTTTTAAGGAAAAGTATGTGAGGGGAGGTATATTAAAAAATCCGTTGTGGTTCTTCTTTATAAAATACCATTTCTACACTGTACTTCGTATGTTTGGAGAAAAGAATAGCGCATGTAAAAAAGAAAAAGAATGAAAAAAACATCGCATTTACATACTTGATTTGAATTCTTTATACCTACATAAAACATGATTCTGTTTTACAATTCCTTTCAAATAGATTAACTGATGTCTGTTCTTTGTTCAGACATATCTTTGCATTTTAGATTTTATTGTCGCTGAATTTTCAATTTTATAAAATATACAGTTTTGTAGTCAACCATTTGAAAGTTGAATTTTTCGCGTATGGGACGCAAAATGCCAAAATTTCTAATTTTTGATTATTTGATGGGATTTAGCATTCATCGTCATTTTGATTTATTTATAAACATATATGTCTCTCATAAAATTTCTTCAAAAAATATTTATAATAATTTGAATTATTACAATTTTTAAAAGAAGTTTTCTCAAATTTTCCATTTATTTTTTGGTATGGAAAAAGAATTTTTGATTCACGAACTTTTTAATGGAAACGTTCATAGTAGAAACAATTTTTTTTAATTCTTAAGTGCACGGTTTTGTTGTTGTTGTGGAACGAAAAAAGAAACGAAAACATCATTTTTAAGTGAAAAAATATTTAAATAAGCTATCATAAATAATCCAGAATTAATATTGGTCGTTCTTATATTGTAAAATGATGAGAAATTTTTAAAATTTGAGATTTTTGATCAAAATCTAAATACCTAAGAAATATTTGGAATAAAAAGTATGTTGCAAAATTTTATTATAAATTTATTTTTACTTTATAAATAGGCTATCAGTTTATATTTTATCTATTTTCAGTTTGATTGATTTGCGTACGAGATTTCGCCAATTCTATTGCAAATAAAACATTAAAAATTGGTATAGTACCGAAGGACATATTATTATTTATATTGAAGTCAGAGTTAAACTGTGAAATAATTTTTAAAGTAATGTTATTAACTGTATTTATATAAGAAAATTTGGAAAAAACGATATCTATTTTTAAGTAATGAGTATTTTTATTAAATATTTATCTAAGTGTTTTGCAATAGTAATATGCTTTAACTATAAGAAAGTAGTTTAAATATTTTTTTTTGCTTTAAATTTAAGAAAACCAGGTAAATTTAGTAAATATAGTTGCATTTTTCTGATATGTTAGTTGCTTCCGAACAATTTTGTTTCATGTATGCTACAGAATCTTCGTGCAAAATATGTGTGTGGGAATGATAACAAATGCAGAAATTCTAATTACAAATAATATAACATGCATTCTTTTTTTAGATTTCTTCTGAGTTTTTTGCATTTGCATAAAACTAAATGATTTTCAAAAGTACTTAAAAATTGGAGTAAATAAATCTGATATTAATGTAATAATGACTCTTCGAAAATCGTCGAATATCCTATTCCATTAAAAATTATTCTGAAATTTCATGTTTTGACTTTTTTTTTCCATTAATATGAATTTTTTCTAAAACAATGCATCAGTAATTTTTATTTGCTGACTTTCGTTTTCTTTATAGTATTGTGCTTAGTTTTTCCCCCTTCTTTCCCTTAAATCATGGGTGTCTAAACTATGACCATTTCAGGGCCACATTGCAAGAAAAAAAAATTTGCTGTGCCGCATATACAATATTTTTTCAACAAATTGAAATAAAAATTAACTCTATATACTTTTATTAAAATTAATTATTAAAATATATTTTTAAAAATTTGTATTAGATATGTATAGGTACACATTTATTTTAAATTTGTAAAAGTTTCGTTTCATTTAGTTTAGATTTCATAAAGATGGAAAAAATTCGAATTAATGAGATGGAGGAATTTGCTTTTGTTGAACAAGCAAATCGATATCGGGTTCAATAGAAGAGGTTGCAATTCTTAATGCATTTTCAAAATATTTGTCAGTGATCTTTGTCCTATTTTTTTTTTTTTTTTTTGTGTGCTTCATTCTTGAAAATAATTGTTCACAAATATGGGTACTGTCAAAAGCTGAAGACATTAATAAAGCATGATTGTGTAAATTAGGATATTTATCACGGGGTTGGGGTAATTTTTATAAAACTTCAGTAAAGAAACATTCCCAAATTTTTCTTTCATTGAATGTCACTTTGCAATTTAATGCATTCCATTTGAAGATTTGAAGGTAATTTATGTATTTCTAGAGGATATGAGGTAGAAAATATGTTGGAATACTCTTCATTTTTTCTAAAATTTTGAAATCTACTTTCAAACTTAGAATTAAATCAAAAATTAATGCAGCATATTTTGTGCAACTCACAGGTTTATGTGCAGCCAAAGCACTGAAATGTGTCAAATCTTTTACTTTAATTTGATTGTACCAAAATTTCACCTTTCTTTCAAACGCTATTATCCTTTTGAACATATTATCAATAAATTGATTTTTTCCTTGAAGTCTCAAATTTATAAACCATTCAAATGTCCTGTTGAGACTACTAAATAAAGCTAAATCTAGAACTCAATGTTAGTCTTCAAACTTAGTCACAGGTTTCCCTTTTGTTTCCATAAATATTTTTATTTCAGTTCTCAAATCATGAAATCTTTTGAGTATTTTCGCTTTACTGAGAGCCATCTTACTTTTGTATAATAAATAACATCTGCAAATTCAGTGTCCATTGCCTTAAGAATTGAAATTGTCTATGATTACGTCCTTTTGCTCTTATAAAGTTAATGGTTTTTATAACAACGCTTAATACACTTTCCCTTTTTAAAATTTTTCCGCATAAATTGCCCTGATATACAATGCAATAATAAAATGTTTTATTTAATTTTTTATTTCAAAATTAATGTCAACTAATCGATTATTTATGAAAAATATTGTAAACATTTATTTTTTTTTAACAAATATGTGTAAATTTAAATATTTTCATTATTGCGTTTGGGCCGCATGTGGCCCGTGGGTCGCACTTTAGACACGCATGCCTTAAATGATCATAATTTTAATGATATATTTTCATGAGATGTGTAGTACAAATTGCAACCGTAACGGTAAAAGAAATTTCTACTTCTTTAATTGAAAATATGTGTGATAAAAGCAACACAAAATCGGGAAATCATAAGTATAAATGATTAAAAGATCGTTTGATATATCTTTATTGAATAAATATTTATTGATTAAATTTCAAGAACTATTTTGACTATTAATTTTTATAATTGTGAACATGTGTCTGATGATTTTAACCAGAAAATTGTCTTGTGCTCTACTAGAAAGTAATTAAGGTACAAAACCTTTTTAATTAATTCTAGGAATTGATGTTTAAGCAAAATATAGCTTTTAAAAAAACTAAAAAACACGCTTTTATTGTGAATCGAACTAAAAAGTAAAAGAATAATTCTTAATAAAAGAATAAAATGATTAACGAGAAAATTAATGTCATTGGGGTAAAAGCGTGGGGTGCTCTATATTAATTGTTATAATTTTTTACTAGTTCTATTCCGAAATGCTGAGTTAGTGTAAAAATGTAGTACAAAATACCCCACGCTTTTACCACAATGACATTAATTTTCTGGTTCATCATTTTATTCTTATATTAAGAATTATTTTTTTTTTTACTTTTTAGTTCGATTCTCTATAAAAGCGTGTTTTTTAGTTTTTTTGTAACCATATTTTGTTTTTCATTTTTTAGTTCGATCTACAATAAAAGCGTGTTTTTTTTAGTTTTTTAAACTATCATTTATTCATTGTTGAACTTATCCTTGAGTTTGATATTTGGAGCCGGAATTACGTGGCTGCGGGAATTAGTCTTGCTCTTCAATGGATATTAATTAAGGGGTCTGAGAGTATTTATTCTCTCCGTTTACGAGGACTCGAATGAGTCTTGTATCAAATTTATTATTTCAAAGATATAATTATATATCTTATATTTCAAAGATTCCGTCTCTATAAATACAGGTCAAACTAATAAAAGTGTAGTAAGAAGAAATATTAAGTGTCAACCGTATTATCACCTTTTAAACGTATTGCCATAATGTTAATTCGTATCATCAATTCTAAACGTATTGCTTTATAAAAATAAGAAAATATTTTGTAGCTAGAACATAAGTTAATTTTTTCACATGCACGAGTCCTTTTTTTTATTTCCAATTTCAGAAAAAACTTGACAATTGTTTATATTATGGTTAGAAAGTGCTGATGCACCCGCCCTCCCCTTTCTCACATAAAGAACACTTTTTTTGTTTTATTTGTATTAACGACAAATGTATTCGCTTTTAGAGTTGTATCTTCATCTTTTAGTCACTAAATCTGCAAATAAATTATTTAATTAGTCGCGAAATTTAAAAATGGTATGTGCAATAAGTCGCCAAATCTGAAAATCGTTATTCCTGATGATCAGGATCAGGACAATGAAGCAAAATTAGGAAATTATTGCATTGCCATTGGGCATCCCCAAGTGTGCAAAATTTCAAATTAAAGTGGGTAAAAATCAAGTTCAAAGATTCCATTACATACAAGTGAAATTTATAAAAGCGTGTTAAAAAATTTCTGATTAAAAAACAGACATTGCATAAGTTTCTAGAAAGCGTAATGTTTAACAGTTACGTTTATTAAGCTTTATGAATGTTGCCATAATACATTTTATTTTTATAAATAAAGGAAAGGTATTCCTCATTTAAAGAACAAGTAAAATATTTATTTACTTCTAATTCCTTCTAGAAACTCGTGATTTTTACTTTCTTTAAACACTCGATTTCTTCTTTTATTTTAGCATTTAGTGTAAGCTCTAGAAAAAAAGAATTACACTTACTTAATTGTTATACTTTTGATTTTGCAAATCTGAATATTATTCTATAAAACTGAAATGCAATCTGCAAAAATTTTGCTTTTGGAATTTTCAAGATTTTGTGGAAATTACACGTTTTGTCCTCTGTAACCTGGTAACACACATTCGTTTAAAGGAAGGATAAATATTAAAATCATTAAATATTTCTGAACAAATTCAAAGATAATTCGTTCACATTTTTATTTATGCTTATTTATAATTGAGAACTATGTTTTCCCTTCTATCTAAATGTGGACGCGGTAACCTTCAAGGTCACGAACTTGTGACCAGCGTGTCTTGAGCTCGAGTCCCAGTACCTCTGAAGACCCACCGTGTAGAGTAATCGATGCTCGTTGAATCTGTTATAGTTAAAAGTCTTCCAGTTGGCGTGGTTTGGTAGTTCGGAGAGGGAGGGCAAATTAGGAGTTCTGTCGCCAATAGCTCTCTAGTTGTTTTTGAGTGCGACGGTGATAAACACTCACTCATTCTATCTTAATTTTTGTACAGTAATTCTCTGAAAAATTAACTACTGGTAATATCTCCTAAATTCTGATAATTTGTTGTGCTAAATTATTTAAGTTTGTTAAATTATTAAGTTAAAAAAAGAATTTTTTTTTCACACTGGACATGTTTTATATCTCTCTAAGTGAATTAACTTTTTATAGAGCATTTTACTAATTTATTCAGGTTATGCAATCGTGATATATTGCAAAAATGATATCAACATATCACTTGCAGATTCTCTTTTATTTCACATTCTAGGTTGCAATTTAATTCTTAATCCCCAGCATTTTTCTCTCTTCAGTAGCGTATATTCATTTCGACCCTTCTTTTACCAAGCGAAATGCTTCTCCACTCGTCATTTCTTCCTTTTATTTCCAAATTGCTAAAAAGAATCAAATTCATCTCCTAAAACTCGCAAACAACGGCAAAAAAAAAAAAAAAATGGCTAAATAATAAATAGAAAAGAATACGGAGTGAATGAATAAAAAAAGATAGGATTTCTTCCGAGATAATAAATAAATAGCAAGCTCGGTTACTATTATGCATTCTGAATTGAATAATTCAGTTTCTTTGTGCATTGGGGGGGAGGCTTTTTCCCCCTCGATTTTTATTCATTACTTTCAAGAATGGAACTTTAGTAGATAAGGGGAACTCGAAAGATGACGAAAGCATGGAGATGTCGCCTCTTCGGCTCCTGTCCATGAATCCTGTTTTAGGACCTAATTCTAAAGAAAGGAAACTGTTAGGTTATTCAAATACATTATACCAATTAATTTACTTGGGGATCCGTTCCTGATTAAAATATTTCCAGCGCCATCTATAGGAAAGTGAATTACCAAAACTGGTAAATGGGAGGATCATCAAAAGGAAGTATTACGAATTTTTTTTTCTGTGAGTGTAATAAAGATTAGAATTTGGCTACCCATTTAAACGAATGAAAAATGCTTTGATTGGAACAATATTCACTTAAAATAGAATTTATTTTTCGAATTAAGAGCGTTCTGATTAAACACCCTAGTCGTTGTGCTACGAAATATATAGGGTGGTCCCGAATTCATGGTACAAACTTTAAGGGTAAATACAGGGCACTATAACAATCATTTATTGTATAGGAATGTATGGGAGCAAGTGACGCGGGAGGCTCAAACAGGGGAAATAAAAGGAAAGAGAAATGGAGTTATCGGTTGCTTGCGTTGTCAATAGGGGGCAATAGATGTCTTGCCGCCGTTCAACATAATGCATCTCAGTACTACGAATGTATCATGCACAGTTTCCTTATCGAAGAATGCTGGAGCACAGAATTTTTCACCTATGTGCGCCTTTATCCGAATGACATAATTAGAGCACGATGAATTGGGCGTGATGGACCAGTCCCTTGGCCACTCCGATCTTCCGATTTATCGAGCCTTGGTGGTCTTTTTATGGGGACATCTGAAGAATCTTGTTTATGCGACTCCACTTGACTTAGGTGAGGATCTCGTTGCTCGAATATCCGTAGCTGCTGCACGTGTGCGCGAAATATCTGGCATCTTTGAATGTGTACGCCAATCGCTCCAACGACGCAGTCAGGCATGTATCGCTACTGGTGGACTCGATTTTGAACAGTTATTGTAAACACTACACTTGTTAATGACGCTTTCAATAAACACTTTGTCTTTCCTTTCGTCTCTAAACTTCTGTGTTTGTGTCTCATTGCGTCATTTGCAACCATATATTCCTATACAGTAAATGATTGTTACAATGTCCTATATCTACCCTTAAAGTTTGTACCATAAATTGAGGACCACCCTATATAGAGAAGCGAGAGTTCTTAAATAAAAGTCAATAAAAATATTTCGTTTATTGTCATTGAGATGAAAAGAAGACGCCTGTTTGTTTTAATTTCTGGTGATAATTTTCCGATCTTTTATTTTCTTGTTTCTACAAATGTATGTAATTCATAATTGAAGAATTAGGTTTATGTTCCTAGATCCATGTTCTCATCCATGATAATCAGTAATAGTTCTTGAAATCACTTTAATAAAATAGCTCGTTCTTTACTTGGAATATTCTTTGCATGAAATATATGCACTGCTGCAATTTAGAACCATTGTTCGCAATTCGGGGTTCACAGAGTACTGTCGGTCTGTAAAAGCACTTAAAGTTGGGATGATAAATTGTTTTGGCTCGGGGGAGGCCTCCTTTGTAGAAGAAGAAGATACCGGATGAACGAACATTTTTAAAATGATTGCATTCATTTGTTAACTTTGCATCTCAGAAAAGATATAAATTGTACCATTGAAATCAATTAATATAATTAAATTAAATAATGGTAGTTTCATTCAATGTATTTATTGTGTTAATTTCGTATCTATAGTTAAAAGCAAACTTAATTTAAGAATCAGTTTAATGAGACAAATGTACCCTATTCATCACATTTTTTTAAAAATCTGGCGTCAGATTAATTGTTGAAATTATCATCACAACCTGGGAGTTAATGTTAACTCACTTTCATCTATACTTATCTATACCTTGTTGGTCTTCATGCAAGAAAAACTTTGCTCACAAATATATGTTGGCCCAAATATAAAGGACATTTTCTGCCTGTTCGGGTTTCCTGACTATCTCGAAGGACCGCTATTTGCCAACCCTTGACTTAAAGTATTCCATGAAAAAATATAAAAAATACAATTAAAAAATTGGTGCAAAAGTAAATGAATAAAATAACTTTTGATAAATTAGTTCATTGAAACTGAAAAATTCTGTGTTTTTGTTAAATGATAATACTTAGGAATAACGAAAAAAAGCACCGAGCACCTTTTTTATATTATTATCGTTTTCTATGTATCTTTATGAGGCAGAACTTTCAACGCAGGTTAGTATTAAAACTAACAAAACAAGGCCCCATCTCGGAGAAATTTAGAAGATAAAATGTGAAAGTCATTATTATATATTCGTGTCAATATACTCAGAATCTGTAAAAAAATTTTTGGGGCTTACCTATTGCTTTAAACTTAATTGTTTGAGAATTTTTATGTAGTTGCATCAATTAGTATTGGTATTTTATTCTTTTATCAAAGTGACACTTGTAAGATATGTTGGTCAACCTCCTGCGTGCAATGCGTTTGTGCCAGGATTCAGTTTTCTTTTCAAGAATGGAGTTATATCACAAGCAATATTCATTTTTTTTTTTTGACTGGAGTTTATTCCTTAAAAACGATTGTCTTTGATTATATAGTAGACAAACAGGGTAAATAAACGCATCTTATATAATATTATAACCATGCTTGTATTTTCTTTATTCTATTCACATTTTTCATGTTGATTCGGTAAAATAATATAGATATAAAATAATGTGCATGTACATAATATGTTACTTAAATATATGTTATTCGTAGTACGAGGGTGAGTCAGAAAATAAGTTTCCGCTATCAACTGTGAGCAGAGTTGTGCATAAAAGTCAAAGCATAGAATAAGGCATTAAAGATAAGACATAACTTTATTTTTCCACGTTAATACCAAGTACATTGAGACATTTGTCATACCGCTTGATTAGCTTCAAAAAGTAACCAGGAAAAACTCAGGTCTTTGCATACGGTAGAAGCGTTTAACGGCTTGTTTGACTTCAGCATCGCTTCCAAAGCGCCTTGGGGAGAGATTCTTCTTCAAAGCCCGAAACAGTTGAAAGTCACTTGGTGCAAGATCAGGACTGTATGGCAGATGGTGTAGGTTCTCATAACCAAGAGTTGCAACATGGTTTTGCGTTGCCGTTGCCGAGTGAGGTCTCGCATTGTCATCCAACAACAGAACGCCAGATTTGAGCAGCCCAGACCGCTTTTTCCGAATCGCCTGTTTCAATTTCGACAGGGTGCCACAGTACCGCGTAGAATTGAAGGTTCTAACCTCCAAAGAGTCCACGCAAAAGTAAATGCTTGTTCCGTATGCAAAGCCCTGAGTTTTCTTGCAGGTTTTTTTAATCTTATCGAGCGCTTTGACAAATGTCTCAATGTACTTGGTACTTGTATGGAAAAATAAAGTTATGTCTTATCTTTAATGTCTCATTCTATGCTTTGACTTTCATGCTCAATTCTGACCGCAGTGAAACTTATGTTCCGACTCACCCTTGTATATGTGCACATTATTAAGAAGGTTTATTTACTTCACTATTAATATCACTTTGAGCATTGATTACATTAATACTCTCGTTGTTATTAATCACTATGAGAAGAGACTTGTGGTAACTAAAGTATGATTCCTGAGCGTTTATTAAATACATAATTTACAAATCGTGAAAACATCACCTCAGTGGTTGTACCGTACCTAGTCGTCCCCAGTGCTTTACCAGAAACAAAATCCAAATTAAGCTCTGATTTTAAAAATTGTACTAGTCTCAATCCTTCATCTTTATCGAAATCAATGCTAAAATCGCCTCCAAGTATGAGTGGAAGTAGATGATACTGTTTCTTCAGTAATTTAGAACCATCTTCACGCATCGATATTGATTCATTTCAGAAAAAATCGTAAAAAATGCAAAATGTCGGTATATTTTGTAAAAAAAAATTATACCGTATTTGGCTAAATAAAGGATCTTTCCGATTTTGCAGTTATTTTTTGCCTGATTTTGAAACAAAAAAATTAGATAGAAATTTTAAAAACTTCGAAAACACCAAAAAGTCTTTCTCCTTCTGATTCTTTTTTCTACTTAAATCGGATGTATACAAGTATACGCATGTGCAGAAGGACGTAACACTTTTTTGTTAACGCTTGTATAAATTTCACACCTCAAAAAATTTCCATATTCATTAAAGTCATACAACATCATGAAATATCCAATGAAGCCGTTGGGTAACAGCTATGTTTTGATTAATTTTAAAGGAAAAGAAAAAAAATGAAACATTAAGATAATTTTCTATAATTTTAGGATGCCTTAAGAGAAGTGGAAGATATATATATATATATCATAATAATATACCATTTTTTTTTCGTACTGGGGTATTTTCTCTATCTGGAAATGTGTTCCTTGTTTACATTGTGTGTTTACAATGTATTTTTCAGACAATGTTCAAAGTCAACTTAAAACCTGTACTACGCGTTATTTACTACCTAATATATCATTTACAAAACAATAAGTTCGTGAGAAGCATTTTATAGCTAATATTTCATTCGTTTTCCTCTTCTTTTGATTGTATTATTCGTGGAAAGCATGGCCATAACACCGCATGAGCTTCGTACGTTTAGCTTATCTATTATTTTTCTTCGTGTGTTTTTTGTATCTTATCTCCGATAGTTTCAATTAATGGGTTTCACTCCTTCTTTCTCTATAATGAAGAAATGGCTTCATGACCAACATTTGGGCACATACATGTAATTATTTAGACAATACATGAAAAATGTCATTTTTGCCATGATGCGATATAAGGTTTTTTTTATCAGAATATGTTATTTTTTTTACTGATAAAAAAGATGCTGAGTAGCTTTTATTCATTTTCCTCTCCCCCTTATCAGATTATCTTACATTTCTCCATTCAATGAGCCACAGAGTGTTAATATATGAAACCTCTGCACGTATATCATGATAAGCTTCATACAATGAACTATGCCGGAGATAATCTCACTTTTATTCTCTACTCCCCACCGTTATTGATGATCTATAATAATGTCATAAAAGATGCCGGTGTATCGTCTACATTAAATTGAGCTAGAAGAAACATAGAAAGAATCTTTTTTTTATATTAGATCAAATGAAAAGAATCGATTTCTACGTGAGCTAAGGTCAGGCCAGTTTGAAATTCAAACTTACTGGAGCGCTTTTTAGAGCATTACATTGAAATTATATTTTCAAGTTGAAATATATAATTTTAAAAAGTAATAAAATGTGTGGATAATAGTATAAAAAAAATAAACAAATATAATTTTTGAAATTTTGTTTATTTGTATATATATGTGAAGCATTTATTTACAATATGCATCATTTCCGTAGAAGGTTATTTACTCATGTTGTTTTTATTTAGATGCATTTTAAATGTATGACTATTGTATATTTATAAATATAAGTCGATCAGCGTATAAGCTACGAAAATGTATTTTTTCTTCAAAATTTTTTTTTAAATTTAGAATTTGTTTATAAAACAAATAGAAAAAATATTCCTGCAGTTTTCAAACATATCTCAGGAGGGTAAAAATGTTGTTAAGTGAATTTAATGTTTTGTAATCAAATTGATGTAAAGTAAAACGCCAGACGCCAACAACGATAAATTCATTTCTGATAACCCTATCTAAAGCTAAAGCCTTATTTCCATTCATTTGTTATTTTGTACACCAGGGGTGGGCAACATTTTAGCTGAGCTATGCCAAATTAATCTACCAATATGATTCAACGTACCACTCAGTATGACATTTTCGAAACAATTTAGAGAATAGAGGTCAATAATATAGTTTTACGGTTTTATTATAAATTAATTTTGCATCATTTAAAGATATTTCTTAAAAACAGCACAAAATATAACTATTTTTTCAACAAAAATAAAAAATTAAAATTGTACATATATTACGTATTTTTAAACATATATATTAAAATAAGAAATAGGCAACATAAAAACAAGTATTTACCTTCATTATAATTAAGTAAAAAGATAAATAAAATTTTTAATGCGCACCTAGTGTTTTCACTGCTCTACCTTCATATCGCAAAATCAGGTGTTCAATTTGTGATTTTCCATTTGACACGATTTTGAGCATTTAGTTGTTAAAAAACTTCTTTCCGGGCTCGAAATATTTTTCATATGAGGAAAGATTCTTTACTTATATATAGATATGTAGAACCGAAAGCGGAAATCAGAGTACATGTAATTTTCTCTCTTCAATCAATTAAATCTCTCCAGAAATGGCATTCAGTAATTTACAAAATAGCTGTAAATTTATTTTTAGAGTTATCTTGCAGATTTTTTCGTAATTCCGTAAATGTACGGAATTCTAGAGATGTTTGTCACAAATAATATCCATGACAAATTAATCAAAGTATATCCACTAATAAACTGAAAAATTTGTTAAGTAGTGCAGAGTGTCACTAAAAACTGCATCGCATGCCAATTGTGGCACGCGTGTCATAGATTACCGACTCCTGTTGTACACTAACTGCGCTATTCATACTTTCCGTGTCATTTTTTGTTTGTTTGTTTGGAAAACGAGCTTAAAGAAAAATTCAAACGCGGCACGTGATCTTCGACCTATGTTTCATGTTCCTGGAGAAAAAAAACTTGCTACATGATGATCAATACCCTTAAACATTCCAATGAATGAGTTTTTTTTTAACTGTTCGGAAACTTGGATTCAGACATTGCCTTTAAGGGATCTATGTGACTTTTTGAAGAGGAACTTCTTTAGGCGCGAGAGTGAATGGGAAATTTGCCTAGTTTTGCGTAACAGTTTGCGTATAAAAGCAAACGGAAGTAGTGATCCCCCCCACACCCCGAAACGTCGCCATGGTGAGCAGATAGCGAGCGGGATGAAAAGAGAGCGGGGGGGGGATACACCACGTGATGCGTCATATCTGTGAAAAAGTTGGACGATTGCAAAGGGGGAATTGTGCATCAGAGGAATAGAGTGGGGCATCTTGCTGCTATGGACGAAAGGCGCTTAGGTATGGTGACATTAAGTGGGTACCCTTGTTACTCTCGTAACGACCTCGCGTGGCGTATTTTCGTAATTTTTATGTAGTAAAAATGTCATTTTCAACGAATAAACGCACCCAAAATATTACCATTATATGGCTCTTCCCGTTGCGGGAGTGTCTGGGGCATTGTGTATATATTACTAACGTTCGCGCAGAATCGCTACGGATAGCGTCTTGTAAACAAACACAGTGATTTCTGTGAGTCATGCATTAAGTTTATATTATTAATTTTTATTTCCATTGAATTATAATGAATTCTGGTCAGAATGCATAGAACAAATACAAAAAGAGGAAAAGAGTTTCGTGAAAGGGAAAAAAAAAAGGAAAACTAGTATCAAGTCCAGGCGAAAGTCTGTATATCACCAGGTAAGCTCTGTCGCAGCTTTTATCATCTTTATCCGTAAAGTTTTAGTGCTGTACTCATCAGAGACTGCTGCAATCCTTGGATCCAATGATGATTAATCTTAACTAGAGACTTTAATGTTAATTTTGCTTCAGAAGAAGCAAAACCACTCATTGAATTTTTGAAACGGTCTGAATTTGACAATGAATACTGATTCTAGAGAACAAAAAACAAAATACGGAACCACGATTGATGCAGTTTTCTCACGTTTTCCTGATTGACTACAATCGAGGATTTTTATATCCTACTTCAGTTACCACACACCTGCTGTGTCTTTCTTGGAAAATGATGATGCAGAAAATTGAATAAAAATATTATTTTCATACAATAAATTAAGTTTGAATTTTATTTGATTAAAGTAAGTTATCTCAGTAATTTAATATAATTAGATCTATTCCTGCATTTACGGTCAACGTCGCCAAAGAATTTTCACTTCTATCACGTGGCTTTCCACGTTTTTCTTTCTTTTAATGTAGCTTGCGCATAGCTAACGGAAAATGTTTAAGAAACCTTTTTTCTGGACTATGTTTTTTAGGAGATTAGTGGATTCTTATCTAAACTTACCTCTCCTTCTCCCATCCATGACTTTTAACAATAAAAATGTTCAGTGACAATTTTCAACTTTTCTGGGAAATATACGAAATTCAGTTTTAATTTGCTCTGTGTAAGGGAAAAACGTAAAAGAAATACAGCTCGTCCATACACTTTCATTGTTTTGGTCTCTATTTTTTCAATGTCATAATTTTTTCGATATACTTTTTGATTCGATATCTATAATTAATTTTGAATTATGTGAATGACTTGATTGAGAGATGTATTCATCATTTCATTGAAAAAAAACATCATGAATTCAGTTTATAGTTCGAAAAATGATCTAAACAACAATGATAGTTCTTCTAACAATCTTAACTAAAATTGTTTCAAATTTAAAAAGAAATTGTTTTAATCGTAAAATCTACTTAGTAAATAAATTAAGTGAAATTGTGATAAAGATGTTTAAAATTAATGTTAAAATTAAATTATTATTTTTTTGTTTTTCGTATTGATTTTATCATTTATTTCATCTCTACGTTATATTCCATGTTTTAAATAAAGTGTCACAATTAAGAAAATGTAGAAGTTTTTATTTTATATCCATTTAAACATATTATACTTTCTATACATGGAATACCCAGATACTTTTAATAATATGCTTTAGAGTAAACTTAAGAAGAAAATTTAATTAATTTAAATGTATTATTCTTAAATATGTTTTAAAAACAAAAGGAAATTAATTATTTCCCTTCGACTGTAGATGTGCAATGTTTATTTTTAATTGGAAATGAAACAAGTTAAATATTTGCTCAAAGCACGTTGAATGTTTGCTTAAGTAAGATTAAAGGTTTGTGCACTGATATGTTTCGAATTTTAAAAAGCTGTTAAATGATGAATAGAAGCAATTGAATCGGTTAAAAAAAAGAGGACGCAGAAAATGTTCAAACAGATTATGAATGCTTTCAGTTTATATACATAATGGATTGATTTCTCAATAGAGAACTGTTTATATGTGTCGTAATCCTTAAAGATGTCAATTTTCTTTCAAATCTGATTATAAATCTTAGCATTTGTAAGACTTTTTTACTGAAAGACTTTTATCAATTTTTTTTTATCGATATTCATGACTTTATTCTCATTTATAAAATTGTAAAATTCTCACAATTTAATTTTTTTAATGAAATTAAAAATATCTATTTAAATTAGATTGCTTTGATTTCGAACCATTTGCTTTTGAAGATTTCAATAAATAATAAAAATTTTGTATTTAAACTCTTTTGGGGTGCAAACGATTCTTTTAAGGATGCAAACGATGTAGTAAGGTTTTTAAAATATATCTCAACCTCCTGTCTTATTGAACTGAATTTTTTTCTCTTTTTTAATGGAAGCTTACGATAAATGTTTATTTGTGAAATAAGTTTAATTCTAAAAATAAAAAGCAAATTAATCATTTAAGTAGGCAGATTTACAAGCGAAAATCAATATGTTTTGAAAGAAAAAGTATCTGGGGTAATGGAGAAAAATGGTATTTAAAAAAAGAAAATAAAAGATGAAGGCATGTTTTCAAGAGTAAATTGGAAATTCGAATTAATATTAAAATTCTAAAACAATTTCTTAAAATTGCTTAAGAATAAAATTGGATTGTCACAAAGGTATTAAAACTAGTTTCATCATTCAAAACGTTTACCTGCACATTTTTTTCTCTTCGAACATTTATGTTTTTATAACCACCGTATTTTTATTCGAATCTATGCCTCCATCGATTCTAAGGCGCACCCAAAATTCTCAAGAAGTTTTTGTGAAAAGTGAAAAAATAATGCAAAATGGTTCATCGATATCCAGTTTTCCGAAATTGAAATAAATTTAAAATGAGAACTAATAAGAAGTGAATAATTTGTTACCAGTATTATAAACTTTAAAATACATTCATTAACTTGTAATTGCCCCATCGAACGAATTTTTCCCTTCAATTCTAAGCCACGCCCGATTTTCAATAGCATTAACGTTGGAAAAAGAGTGCTACTTAAGATTTCAGTAAATACGGTATATACAATCGAATTATTTCGTTATTATTACTGTAATTTACTTAGTTTGTTCCTTCGTCGCCGAATTTCCTTTCGTAATTCCTCCTGATATACTCCTATTTCATTGTATTATAATTACATTTGGAATTCTAAGTTAATTTTAAAAAATCACCGGGATATTAAAACTCAGATTAAGTCTAAACTTCGTAAAAAATTTTAATTTACTACAACTTTAAAAATAAATGCAATTAAAAAAATACAAAAGCTATAAAACTTTTAAGCCCTTAAATATTTTGTTTAATCACTTCTATTAGTAATTTATTAAACTTGGAAATAAGTGACTTGCTCAAATTTTAGCTTTTAAACAATAAGAAATGATCCATTATTTTTTTTTTGTTTATCCTGTTAATTTTCTTTTATTTATTTTTATTTTTTATTTATTTACTTTTTTTAAAACCACAGAATGTGAGTTCTTAATTTTAAGCTCTTAAAATCCACACATTTTTAACACGCTTTTATAAGTTTCACTTGCATGTAACGGAATCTTAGAACTCGATTTTTACCCACTTAAAAAGATCGGATTCATTCGAAATTTCGCACACTTGTCAAGGACTGATGACAATAAAATAATTTCATAATTTTGTCATATAGTCCTTTTCAGGATCGTCAGGAATAAGGATAATCAGATTTGGCGTCAATTCCAGATAAAACGTCCAGATTTGGCGAGTTATTGCATATATCATTTTTAAATTTGGCGACTTATTCCATGTACCATTTCCAGATTTGGTGACTTATTTCAGATCTAGCGACTAAAGAATAAGGTGTAACCCTAAAGCAACTGTTTTGAATTTAAAGCTAATTTTATGCAAGTATAAAATACACTTGCGGTTAATAGAAATAAAACAAACAAAAAAGTTTTTGTATCTGAGAAATTGGAGGGTGGGTGTGTGTTAGCAATTTCTTACCATAATATAAATATTTTTCTGAAAATAAAAATTAAAAAAAAGGCTCGTGCATGTGAAAAAAAATAATTTGCGTTCTAAGTGCTAAATATTTTTTATTTTTATAAAGCAATACCTTTAGAAGTGATGATACGAATTAACATGAAAGGAACACGTTTAAAAGGTGAAGAAATGGTTGACACTTCATATTACCATGCTTTTATTAACTCGCTTTCTTTAATGTCTGTCCGGGTGGAATTTTGTAATTGATTTTAAACTGTGTGACTTCCCGAGGTGCTAGAGACTTGAAATTTGGACCATATCTCAGAAGTGGATGACAATACATGACAATGTTAAAAAAAAAAAAAAACGAAAAGGAGGAATTTTATAATTTTTAGTCCGTTATATAAAAACATGGTAAATTTAAAAAAAAATTTTAATTCGAACTTTTTTTTCTTTACACACTTCTATTTGTTTGACCTGTTCAAGAGACGGAATCTAATATAACGATACGGGACTCATTCAAGGCCTCGTAAACAGAGAATAAATACACTTCAGACCCGTCAATTAATATCCATTGAAGAGCAAGACTAATTCTACAGCAACGTAATTTCAGCTTCAAATATCAAACTCAAGGATAAATTTAACAATAAATAAATGATAGTTTAAAAAACTAAAAAACACGCTTTTATTGTAGTTCAAACTAAAAAAATGAAAAATAAATTATAGTTTGAAAAAAACTAAAAAAACACGCTTTTATACTGAATCGAACTAAAAAGTAAAAAAATAATTCTTAATAAAGAATAAAATGATTAACAAGAAAATGAATGTCATTGGGGTAAAAGCGTGGGGTGCTTTGTACTACATTTTTACACTAATTCAGCTTTTCGGAATAGAAGTTAAAAATTATGACAATTCATACATTTATAGAACAACACCCCACGCTTTTACCCCAATGACATTCATTTTCTTGTTAATCATTTTATTCTTTATTAAGAATTATTTTTTTACTTTTTAGTTCGATTCAGTACAAAAGCGTGTTTTTTAGTTTTTTTCAAACTATAATTCCTTTATGTTTTAAACATTTTGTGATGCGCCAATTTAAATTTTTAAAAAAAAACAGAATAGATTAGATTTAAAAATATTCTTTTGGATGGAATAATGGAATATATATATATATTCCATTACTTGTAGTTAGAAATTACGAGGTAATCTATCATGATTATGATTCGTAGTTTGGAAATAAATACCTGGTGTTGAAAGGCATTTTTTCCTCTTTCAGGTAATTATTTCATATAAATTATTCTTAACAGGAATTTAGATTATATAAATATTATGATAATTTATTATTTTCTTTGCTCTTTTAAGGAACGTTTATAATCATTCTACATGTTTAAACTTTATCATGGTATTTAAATAAATATTTAGGAAATAAGGCTTGATGGGGGTTTTTTCAGGACAATTGAAAATTATACAAATAGCTGAACTTGATTATTCTTTCTGATTTATTGATTATTCTTTTTACTCTTTACTTGACTTCCAAAAAAATTTGTATCATTTTTTGTTGTTGTTGTTGAAAGGTTTTAATAAAAATAGAACGTTAAGAGGACACAATACGATTCAATTGACAAAAATCGGTCAAAAAATCAAATATAATTTTTTTAGCTAAAATTATTCTTTATATATTTTTCTATTACCGCACAAAATTTGAAAGCTCTAAACTTAAAAAACGCAGAATTATGATAGCTTTTACGTTCGTTTTTATTCACATCCCTATGGCAAATGAAAACTTTAAACTGATTTATCTCAGAAAGATAAAATAACTAGTTAGTCTTCATATAAAATGCTAAGGCTTTTTTCTATTGTGCTTAATGCTTTGAATTTTTTTTACATATTGCTACTAGTATATGTAACAAAAGTTGGTATACATTTTTGATTCAAAGCAATTATTATTTCTTTAAAAATAATTGAACTCAGAATTTATACATTGTTTAAGTAATTTTCAATAAGCATTCATAAAAAGGAGTATTGTACCAATACCAATCATGTTAACGTAAAAACCCATACCAACTTTTGTTATACATAGTTTGAGGTCATTGTAAATAAAATTTATGCATGTACGTAAATTTTTGTTGGAGAAGTAGCATTTTAAAATCACTTCAAAAATTTCAAGTTTTTTCCATAAAAAATTTAATGACTAGCTTTTTATGAAATTTTGAGCACAAAATCTGTTTTACATGGTATACAAACATAGGAAGCAACCAAAACAATTTTGAAAATCCTTAAATTAAAAATTTTTGCTTAAATCGTACCATGTCCTCTTAAGAATCTGATCTTTTTTTTTTACTTTGATAGCTTTTCTTGATTATATATTTAGTTATAAATTTACCTATAACTCTCTTACTGATAAAATCATTCATGCTCTAAGCATGATTATTATTTGTACTACTAAACTGTATGATAGTTTCGTGTTTTAAGGTGACTAACTACGTTCGAAATTGCGATATTGAAATAGTTCATAAATGAATAGTTTTCTTTATATTTAGTGCCGTTTGAAATAGAATATACATATAAAATTGTTTTAAGAATATTATTACAAGAAAAAATTATTTAAATGCAATTTTTTGGGCAAAAACTAAAGAAAAAATAACATATTTTCAAAGTATTCTCCTTTTACCAAAAATGCTTCTATAATAATTATAATATTTTGCTTATATATAATTAAGACTTCTGTATAGTGCCTGAAATAGGATTTTTGAAATATGTAATACTAGCTGATACACTCGTTTTTCGCAAGGGTGAATTGAAAACTTAAGGTATCCAACTGGTTGCGACAACTTTTTTTTAAGAAAAGGAGATATGAGGATTTTTTTGTTATTTTTAGATTTGTTCTGTGCATTTTAAGAATACTATCTATCTATCTAAGAATACTATCATATCTATTACTGGACATACACAAACACACACACATATATATATATATACATCCCTTTTTTTTTAAGAGAAGATGGAACTTTACTGAAACAATCCCTAAAGGAAACCGCAAAGTTGGAGGGAGTGTCAGCGTAAGATGAATACAAGGCATACGGAAAGCGTCAAAAAGAGAATAGCAGCAGACCGGCGTGCCCGATTTTATTTATTCGATTACAAACAGAGCCGACAAGTTGCGACAACTTTTTTTTTTTTTTTGAAAAAATGGAGATATGGAGATTTTGTTGTTGTTGTTTTTAGATTTCTTTAGTATATTTTAAAAAAATATGCTAAAATTAAGAAGAGAAAAAGAAATTATTATTACAAAAATGGGAAAAAATTTGTAAAAATTTACAAAAAAATAACCTAAACGCGGCCCATTCTATAACAAAAGTTCATGAACAAATTTCCAATTTTTCAATTATGATGTATTACTGTGTTATTCATTTTTGAAATGACTTTTAGGATAAGAGATATTTTCTTTTTTACAAAAACTAGAACACTTTATCTCGGTTACTATATGAAAATGCTTAAAAAGACAGTAATTATATTCACTTAAGTGACTGTAAATTTTGTAATAAAACAGTGATTGATAAATCTAAAGGTTAAAGCAATTGTACTATTATACAGAACTTACAGAAAAAATTTCAGTTAATTATGTTCAAAACTTTTTTAGCAATCGCTGACCCCGTTTGATTATTTTCAAAAAATCACATTTATTGTAAAGCGCATTTTAAAGTCTGACATCTTGCTTAAAGTAATGGCATCTGCTTTTACTAAAACACTTGTAGTTTTTGTTCTAGTAAACGGAAAATGATAAACTTGGTATTTTTATGAAGCTAATAAGATGGCCCATAAAATAAAATCATAAAAAAAATTGTCAATTTTTGGCAAAATTCACAGTTTTAGGGTAGTCGTATACCTTAAACAATCCAGATTGAAGGATAAAGAAGTTTTTAATGAGTTAATTTTACGTAAATGGCAAATTAAACAAAAAAAGAGCTTTTTGTATATCTCAGCTGAACAAAAACCATATTTGTTAAATTTTAAGTCTAAGAGTTAATAAAATGAATTTTTTTATTATTTATAACGCCCCATAACTGTCTTGTGGGTAGATTTTTAAAGACGCCTTCCTAAACTGATCTCTGCTCAGCAAAAGTAACACATTGTTACAAATTTTGTGTAATGAACGCTTAAAATATTGTCAATAATTTATATTTGGATGTGTAATACATTAGGATTACTTTCTGTTGTATTTATTTTATGTTAAAATTGTCATATTCCTTACATTATAATGGCGATTCAGTGGAAACATAGCGAAATGTTGGCGATAGAGCCGAGTTGGCATGATTTTTGGCGACCATGTTGGCAACTTGGCGATTGATTGAATGGTGCAGAAGTTGTTATGTGTAGCGCCACCTGGTGGGGAGCTGCAACTAAGAGGACAGCACAAAAACGAAAAAAATACATACACATGCCAATTTTCACAGTGATAGGTTGAACGGTGTTGGAGTATGATTCTATGTCATATATACAGATACCCATTTTTATATAGAGAGATGAAAATATTATTATTATAAAACATATTAAGTATAATGTTTTGAAAATCTGCCATTCTTTCTTCATTTTTTTGCCAAAAACATCTCCATGTAAATAATTTTTTCTTGTAATGATATTCTTAAAACAATTTTAAAAATATGTTGCAAGTCAACTGGCACTGAATGTCAAAAAAATTATTCTTTTATACGATTTACAAGATCACGATTCTGAACGTAATCTTGCATAATTATTGTTTTTAATACAATAATTTCGTCTTTTTAAAAACTTTTCCCATCAAATGATTCCAATTTTGTTTAGGTTACTATAGATATTATGAAGACTTTAATGATTTCTGAGTGAAAACTTGCGCCTGAGAGTTTTCGATTCAAAATGAAAAGCAGATCCATCTTACACCATTAAGATTGTTGATGGCACATAACAGTGAACTGATGCATGTCCCAAACATGTAACCGTTGCCAAATCGCTCCGGAACAATGGTTGGCGACTTGTTTTCTCAAGTTTTTGCAGTCATTGTTTCCACTCCCTGCGAGTGTTTCGGGAACAGGGATATCTTTTCTTGTTTGCATCTAAGTGGCTCGTTTTTCTTCCCACTGTCTATGCAGCAGACCAAGTAATGCAGTTTGGCTATCTTTATCTAGCTTTTATTGACTGCACTGTTGCGAAGGGGCGGCAATTTGTTTGGAAACGTAAACTAAAGGCTTGTTTGTTCTAATGGATCGCTTTGTTGTTGGAACATTTAGTGTGATCTCTTAAAATACTAGTTTTCTATCTTGAATTCACCGTGAAAAGAAGGAGAAATTATAGTTTTAAGAGTGTTTCTATGTGAAAGAAATAAAATGATTATTTTCTCCAAGTAACAAAGCTCAGTTACAAAGTTGGTGTATACGAGTAAATATCTGTAATTCATTCAAGACTTTATTAAAAGTCAGAGCAAATATACCAAAATAATTCACAGTGAAATGAATATTATACTGTTTCACACGTATTCTTTAAAAAGATCTTTAAAATTTTATAAAAAGGGAAGTTAAAAATAATTTTTATAATTTTTTTAGATGGTAAACAAATTGAAATTTTCTCAATAATAAATTAAAACCAATGCATTCTTCAAAAATCATTTCTTACTTTTATCTTACGGAGATGAAACCGCTGTTGCAGCAGTGTTAAAAAAATGAACAGTTATTTATCTTATCAATGTAAAAGTGAAATATGAGCACTTGAAGGATAATTTCTACAAGATCATACTAATCTGCATGGCTGAATAAAACCTACAGTGCTAAATTATCTTTGTACTTGATACGCTGTCATAAATTAAATGGAAAAAAAATTAAGGATGAAAACATATTTAGATGTATGATACAATGTCATATAAAAGCAATTCATTTACTATTTTTCCACACACACACACACACACACATATATATATATATGGCTAAATCTATTCTATCATGACTATAGTTATCTTAGGTATATAACTATTTTTGTATATATATATATATATATTACATTTTGAAATACAGTGAACTATTCAGACTTCCATTTTAGCACGAGGACTTCAGCCTCTACAGTTTTTCCATGCATCAGTTCCTCTACACGGTGGTGACCACGGTAGC
The DNA here is from genome assembly GCA_019973975.1 of Trichonephila clavata. Lineage (NCBI taxonomy): Eukaryota > Metazoa > Arthropoda > Arachnida > Araneae > Nephilidae > Trichonephila > Trichonephila clavata. The sequence continues at coordinate 29,660 of BMAO01035141.1, forward strand.
TGAGCGGTTATGGTCACGAACACGTGGCGGAGTGTCGGGGGTTCGAGTCCTGGTGCCACTGAAAACCAACCGTGTAGAGGGGACCGATGCACGTTGTTGCCAGCTTAGTTGTTGTCCTCTTCACTTGACTGAGGCTCAAAATTACGAGGTCCATAGCCAATAGCCCTCATTTTGCTATACAGTGCTCTCACTCACTCTACGCGGCGAGTGTTTGGAGACAACTGGACTCGAAACTGCGACTGTATAGAAACAATGTGCGGGTTATTGTCAACAATGGTGTTCTAACCATGACCATTCGGCTGTGTAGTTCACTCTAAATGTTTGAAACGTGCGCGCGCGAATCAAAGAAGATGCTTTTATTTTAGAAGAGATTTTTCTTTTTGTAATCTTTCATTAAAAATAAAAGATTGCTGAAAACAAAAGAAAGAAAAGAAAAATAACACTAAGCACTACTTTATTTTTAACACGCTTTTATAAGTTTCACTTGCATGTAACGGAATCTTGGAACTCGATTTTTACCCACTTTAAAAGGTCAGATTAATTCGAAATTTTGCAAACTTGTCAAGGACCGATGACAATACAATAATTTCACATTTTTGTTCCATTTTCCTGATCAGGTCATCAGGAATAACGATATCGTGATTTGGCGAGTAATTCCATATATCACTTCCAGATTTGGCAACTTATTGCATATACCATTTCAAGATTTGGCGACTAATTCCAGATTTAGTGACTTAAGAAATTAAACAAACAAAAAAGTGTTCTTTATATGAGCAAGGGTAGGTTGGGTGCGTCAGCTATTTCTCACCATAATGTAAACAATTGTCTAGTTTTTTCTGAAAATGGAAATAAAAAAAGGCTGATGCATGAGGGAAAAAATAATTTATGTTCTAACTGTTAAATATTTTTTATTTTTACAAAGCAATACGTTCAGAAGTGATGATACGAATTTATATTATTATAGCAATACGTTTAAAGGGGGATAATACGATTGACACTTAATATTTCTTCCTAAAACACTTTGATTTGACCTGCATTTACAGAGACAGAATTTTTGAAATTTTACGATACGGGACTGATCCAAAGCCCCGTAAACGGAGAGAATAGACACCCTTCAGACCCATCAATTAATATCCATCGAAGAGCAAGACTAATTCCAGCAGCTACTTAATTCTTCTTCCCCGGCTCCAAATACCAAACTCAAGAATAAATTCAACGATGAGTAAATGATAGTGTGAAAAACTATAAAAAAACCCGCTTTTAATGTAGGTCAAACTAAAAAATAAAAAATAAATTATAGTTAAAAAAAACTAAAAAAACACGCTTTTGTACTGAATCAAACTAAAAGTAAACAAATAATTCTTAATATAAGAATAAAATGGTTAACGAGAAAATTAATGTCATTGGAGTGCTTTGTACTACATTTTTACACTAACTCAGCATTTCGGAATAGAACTAGTAAAAAATTATAACAATTAATATAGTGCAAGCACCCCACACGCTTTTATCTCAATGACATTAATTTTCTCTTTAATCATTTTATTCTTTTATTAAGAATTATTCTTTTACTTTTTAGTTCGATTCACAATAAAAGCGTGTTTTTTAGTTTTTTTAAACTATAATTTATTAGTTGCAATTCTTATGGATTTGCTTTTTGCACTTATTTAATTTTGAATTGATTTAAATCCAAAAAATCATTAACTTAATCCAAATTTATCTTCAGTAAAATTTCGAAAAACTGTATAGTACTTAATATTTATAATTGTCTAAAATATTATTAAATGATTACCATATTTTTACAAAATTACATATTTTATTGTATCATATAAATTCCTAATTGGATAATTTATGTCATCGCTAACCTTTGAATAATTTGCCCGACATTTAATCCAATTATTTTCACATTCATTTCATCAATGTTTTTTAAAAAGGAAATTTTAAACATTGAATACAATTAATATCCGCCACCTTGTGTCCAAATGAATTGTTACCTCTCTCGATGAAAGCATAACAACGTTTTCGACCACCATTCATCTTTATTGAGTTGTCTACTTTCCTATTCCATTATCCAGACAACAGATTTCTCCACAAATTCTAGCAAAGTGATTAATTTTCAACCGTAATAAAGTGTTTATTCTCGGCGACAAGCAGTTCACTTTGGTCAATCTCGCCTGTCTTCAGTAAAATTTTCGACACTTGACACATAAATTACTGAATTCCTGCAAATCCTTCTTCGTCGAATATTCCGGTGGAATATGTTCGGTTTAAATTTATTACTCGTGCTTATATTTGGTGAAAACGACCGCGAAATGGTATTTAACTTTCGCTATCGTCGATTGGTTTTGACCTCATTAAATGCTAACCATTTGTTAAGAGTTTTCAACGTGTTAAGTTAAAAGGTGCATTTGCTCGTTTCAGTGAAGCGGAATCATTGCAATTAATCTTCATCTTTTACTCTCCAGATGTATTGCATTAGGAGATATTGAGAGCATTAAAAGTTGTCAAAGGTTATCTTCTTTCTTAGAATCGCTGGAATATCGATGCGGACGATATTTAATCGTATTTGTTGTTTCTTAATGTTTCGGCATTTTTTTAATCCTCAGAGTATTTTGTAAGCCTCAGAGAGAGAATATTAAATTTATCGGTTTTAATTATTCATACTTGAAAGCGTTTTTATTATAGTAAAAAAGAAAGAGGTACTATTGCTGAATTTCATTTACAATTCAAATACAAAATAATTTTCTGTTAAAAATGTAGGGCCGTTGTTGTGTGTCTGGTTATCATGTTCATCAGCTTTATGAGGATTTTGAATTCGGAGCAGGAATTCACTGAGTGAAGATTCACTGAGATTACAAGATTCACTGAGCGAATTAAGGGCAGCTGGAGCTTATTTATTCAAACTGAACTTCTAAGTCCTTGTAGTAGAAATTGGATAGTGATGCATCAAAACTAACTTGATCTTATCTCAAAATTGAAAGTTACAGCTTTTGAATAACGTTGAAGCTATGTTGATTCAACTGGAGATGTTAAAGAAATATGCGTGTTCAGATGGTAATTTTGTAAAATATTAATTTGAACGGAACAGCATATTTAATCTTGGAAATAAGCTCTACACTAGCTTGCACGTTCTTCAGAGATTATAGCTTTAAAATTATAATAAAAATTATACTTAAGAGTTATTTCAGTAGCTTCTTTTGTGTTGAAAATTTGTATGAAATTAGTAAGATTTATTTACCTATTCATGAAAGATTAAATTTAGTAGCATACGGAGAATATTAGGGCCTTTATGCAAAATCAGGTTTCGTCTTTAATATTTTAAAAATTGGTTAAATACGTACTTGGCGTCAATCAGGCTTTGGATCCCTAGAATCCTGGCTTCCCACCAACCCCCTTCCCACAATGGGGGGATTACGGGGGTGTGTACGTTATTACGTTCACTGATGTACTTTACGCCACTGATGTATGAACTCGCATGCACCCTCTTATTTTAGCAAACTTGTTAAAATGGCTTTTCAATGAAGAAGATTCATTCTAAGGTGATTGCTTAGATGCACTATTGACCATTAAAAATTTGGAATTAGGGAGTATAGAGGGTCCGAAAATATTGCGCACAGCATTCACATATGGCAGCAAAATCGGCTGTAACCCGGTTAGGCATCCAGTCTAACGGGGCTTGAATGATAGATACGAGAAAGTCATTCCATGCTACTTCAAATCTCTGTAACGCTTCTCCAATCATAATGGCTATGGAGAAAATATGATCATATGTTTTCAATGAATGAGAGATATGGTGATCGTTCTGGCCAAGTTGAACACCCTCTGTGTCGAGGAAGGTCAGGAAACATTGGACAACAGGCGTTCCCGTTATCTTGTAGAAAGATGACGTGTCCGAAGCCTCGAACATAGAACACAGCAACTGCTTTAAAGATCTTAGAAATGTAATGCTGGTTGTTCAGATTACCAACGACGCGAAAAAGAAGTGTTCGTTCTTCTTGGTGCCTCCAGACATAGATGCGTCCATCATGAGGTTGCACGTAGAACAGGGACTTGTCTGAAAAGACGACGTAGTTACACTCCTGTATCAAGTTATGTCTTTACGTTTCTATTACGTAATGTCAACAGAATCCACAATAATGTTCGCTGTGTAAATAGCCCATGCTGTTCCAGACGTCATCGCAATATGTGTGATCGTACTTGTGAACCTGCAAACAAGCCCCATTCCTGATTCAAGGTCCATGATGAGGCTGTATGTGACTGCAGAGGTGACCTTACAACATGTTTGCTCTCTTGGGCGGGGAGAGAGGCCATTAATGGTGTTCGGTATGTTCCTCCTGGACTTATCCATTCCATATTTTTTGTCAGTCGTTGGATTCCGACCAAAGCAAGTAGCAACAACGCGCACTGATGACCTTCACTCTCGATAAGTCACAATCCTGTCGTTATCGAATTCTGACACGTGCTAGTATAGCCGTTTCTACTTTTCGAAAAATAACTCGATCTTTTCACAAACAACCAACGCACAAATATGAATTCCGAATGAGAAACCCGCTACGTAATTTTCCCTTTATGCAGAGTTTGAGATGTCATTTATCCTTCTCTGAATCGTTCTATAGTGCTTAAATACTAATCATCTCAAAATCGTAAAATTTTCTTTTCATGTGAATGTGACGTTTGTTCCCTCCTTCATGGTGTTACAATTTTAATGGCCATCATTGTAGTTTTTTTCCCCTTTTTTTCTCAGAAAATAAAGAACTGTATAAAACAGATCGACGAAATATTTAGTCTAAGAAATAGGCCTCTTAACAAAGTGATTTTACTCCTACGGTGCAAAAGAAAGTTATGGATAAATCGTACTACGAATTATGTTCGAAAAGGAACAGAAGGGGTGGGGTATACCGATTCATGAATTTGTCGAATCGTGAATAATGTCTCAAAAAATCGCGGATATAGTATTTATTTCTTTAATTATGTTCAAAAAATTTTATGATAAAAATCTAGTTTTTCCCCCCGTCTATTGTAAATTAAATATTATGTTTGTAAAAATAAACTAATTTTCGATGTATCATTCAATTCCTACTTTTAGTTCACACTCTCCCTATATATATTGATTTATATATATACATATATATCTTGTTCAAATTTTCAATCGTTAATAAAATACTTTTTATTCATCCACTCAAGTTCAAATACATTTTTTTTTAAACTTGTAGTGGATGACACTTGTTGTTAATGCAGTCTTTTCTAAATATTAATTCATTAATTAAATTTAATTAATGATTAAATAAATAATCAAACAAAAATAATAGTCCAACACTATATATAAAAAAGAAAATCACCTCGTTGTGTGCCTGTAGCGCAATGGATAGCGCGTCGGACTTCTAATCCAAAGGTCGTGGTTTCGAATTCTACCTGGGATGGCCTAATTTCTGAGAATGTGATTTATGAATGAATGAATAAATAGTAACAAATAAGAATAATACTCCAACACCATATATGAAGTGGAAAATTGCTTTCTATTTTACCACTTAATATATTGATTCTACCATATGTATATACGTATTTATATTAATTGTAATTGTTTAATAAAAAGTAACTACACACAATAAAAAAAAATTTCTTTGTTGACCTAAGTAGGAATTGACTCAAAATTTTTTTTATATTACTTGTTTTTTATATTAGATGAGTCATTAGCAAACAAACTTATAGCTTAATTTACAACAGTTTACACATAATGTAATAAAGCACTGATTAGCTTACAAGAATGTGTTGATAGCAGAAAAGTGAACATATTTTGTTGCTTTAAAATGAAATCACGAACAATATTATATCGCTCATGCGTTGGAATATTTTTTTGTCACAGAAACTAAGTTATATAAAAAAGTACGTAAGCAACTTAACACGAAGGTGTGATATCTTCTTTTTTGATGGTGCAGCACCTTGAACATCAAATTTCATTCCTTCCTTTTAGGGCAGAGTTTCATTTCATATTTTTCGAATTTTTGTTTATTTAGATTTATCTCACATAAACATGAGCAAAAAGGGTAGTTCACCACACGATATCCTTCTTATTTCGTGAGAGGTTTCTGCTCAGCTAAGCTCCTACTACAGCTGCAGGACCACAATTTCAATTTCTTTACCGTGGTGGTGGTGTTTTCTTTCCGTCTGAAAAACACTCTCCCAATTTCCTGGCCACTGAGTACGCTAGGAATGCAACTTTTTTCTTTATCTTCCAAAGGGACAGTTCCCTACATTTTCAATTCCTCCTCTTGACGTTTCCACTTTAAAATAAACCAACAATCCACATACTCGGGATGACTTTCCTTCTTCCTAAATGTTTTCTTTCCAGATAAACATCGATGTGAGACGGGAAAGCACACTCTACCTGGATCATTCCTGCTTTTCAGTTAGTTTTATTTATTATGCTTTTTTTTCCTTTGTTATCTTCTCTTCGTGATCCAACCTTTTTGAAAATCGATTGGTGAGCTGTGTGTGTGTGTGCAAATAGCACAACCCTTATGTACCGACTGCTATCTTACTTATGGTCTGGGTCTGAGTTAAAAAAATTTGGAATATATGTTTTTCTATTTCATAGTCGCGTTTCCAACTTTTTTAAAGAGTTTCGTTTTTGCGAAATCGAAATGAAAACATATGCAAATGGGTGTCGATTTTTTGAGAGTTAATCTAGTTATGGATTGAGCCTCGTATTTGGTACATATTATTAAACATTAGATTGTTTGGTACATTTGCTTGAGATATTTTAGTAAGCACAGCAAATCATATTATAAAGATCTCCGATTCTATTATAAGATTCTTTGTGAAGTAATTTACTTCGTGACCCTGTTTTCCTGCTAGTAAACAAGATATATTGGTTAGACTATTTGAACTATAATAAAAATGTACAAATATATATATATATATTTGGGAATTGGTGATTTGATCGATAATTTCATATGCTTCTTTGTGCTGGGAGACCATTTTAAACTGATGTAGGAGAAATTTAAATAACTCTTATGTGTGTATATAGGAAATCTATCTCAATTCTGTGATATATATATTATTTAGAAGTGATTAGTTTTTGAATGGTATACTTCTGTGAAAAAGATATCATAACTTCAAATCTGGAGAGTATTAAAATGTTTGCGAGAATTATGAGCATTTAAGATACAAAGTATGTTTTGAAAATAAGTTTCGTCATTTTTTTAAAGGGAAAATAGTACGTTAGGTGTGCCATAGGAAACCACACTCGTTGCTGGTCCAACGACGGAAGGAGCGTCAACGCAAGAAGAATGACGCATGCGCAGAGCGTCAAAGAAAAAGAGCAGCAGCATACCGGCGTACTCGAGGTTATTCAAGTACAAATCACGATGGCGGGCGTTTGCTGACAACATGGTTGGCAATGGAAATTAATGCGCTTATCCGGATGAATAGTCGGGACTAGTGTGTCCTTCATCAATGCCTGTAGACCTTGTATGGTGAAGATGTCAAATTGTTGGTCGCTGGTGTTGCATGTTCAGAAAAGGAAGGTAGACTGTGAAAAATGAAGGTCGAAGTGGGCTTTTCTCCACATCTACTATTGAAAACAACATTACCCTATCGGACTTTCACTTGTCCCTTGCATTGAAAGCCAATCTCTCGGGACTTAACTTCCAAAAGAATGTTGAGGTGGAACAGACTGTGGGATAATTCCTTGCATCGAAGGGCACCCGATTTTACCATAGTGGTATTTTCTGACGGTTTGCATGCTGCGACAATAGTACCAGATGTGTAATTCATAATGCCATTGTTTTTTTTGACAAGACTTTTACGCAAAATAAAAATAACGAAACTTACTTTTGGGACGTCCCTTGTGTATATCAACACCATGATTAATAATGCCATGCAAAAATTTACCTTATTTTGGATTGATTTTTTTTTTTTGTTAACTTTTGCAAACTGTTTACATGAATGAATGAATTCCAATGTTACATTTTGTTTTCCATTTTCTTAAAATAAAAGCTACTTGTATAAGGGGAGAACGAAACATATAACTCAATAAAATTACCATTATATCGTTTTTTGTAGCATATAGGTTATATGCGTTGTTGCATTTTCCTTGCAACTTCTATTTATAATGTCACACTTCATGGATTCTGTCCTAAATTATTATAATGTTGATTCATTGTAATATTCATTCAGAACACGTATCTCTTCCAGTGGAGTAACGGTGAATAGAAGAATCCCCCTACAAAGTCAGGTTTTGAGCCTCAACCAATGAGCTAGGCGGTGCCATGCACCGGGGCCTCAAGCCCTGGGGGGCCCTCGGACCCTGACCACCAAACAAATTGTGTGAACTTGCGATAATTTTTTCCAAATTTAAGATATAAATATAAAAGGTTGCAAAAAAAGCATAACTATAATTTTGGCAATTCAGTTGAAAGTAATTTTAAACTTGTAGGGAATTCCCCTAAATTATTTTCACTTGTTTAGTAATGCGAACTTCACTTATTGAAAAGTTTATATTATTTTCAGCTTTTTTTCATTTTTCTATAAACTGTTACTTGAAAGCTCCATGGAAAATCGTACCATACTTATTATTGCATCTTAAAAAAACCCTACACAAGAGGCAATTCCTTCTTAATTAAATTCTATTTTAAATAACAATATGATTCATAGTAAGCCAGTTTCCTGTTTGAATATTTCGCAATCTGCTCGTATCTGCAATAGGCTGATGTAATTTTGTTCCCCCTCCTCTTTGCAGTGGAGTTTTTTTTAAATAATTATAATAATATTTTGTATTGTTCACGCATATTTTTTGTCTCGTCTCTTGTCAATCTCGCTGAACCATTTTGTTGCTCTAAGCCCTCTGGTGGATGTGAGTTCGATCTATCCAAATAAATAGCCAGGGATTCCCCAACAACGTTGTTCTTTTGCATAGCGTTTCGTCTCTCCTTCCTTTTTAACGTCAGTAAGTACATACGAAATGTAATGCATATATTATAAAGCTGAAATAAAAAAAAAAACACCCAACGGTGCGTTTAAGCGCGAACAATGCCAACAAAGAGAAGATAGAGTAAACAAAAGTAGCATTGTATATTTAAAATATTTATGTATTTTTACTTGATAAAATCCAACCAAGATAGGATCCTCATCTTGTTTTTCAGCACCAGGGCCTTTGGGTACCTAACTACGTCCCTGGCCTTAACCCGGATCTTACAAATGATGGCAAAACTATAACATCAGGCTTTGGGTTCCCTAGAGTCCTGTCCCTCCCTGTACGTTATACCACTTTTCTCTTCATAAACATCAGGATTATCCCTTCTAAAATATCTATATAAATGATTACTTCTATAGCATAAAACTCTAAACACAAAATCCTAATGATTTAGAAATTCTAAGACAACAATAATGATTTCTTTTATAAGACTTCTGACTTTCTCAGCAACCAGATCATTTCTCTAGATACTTATGGAAAAAATTTCGAATATATAAATTCTGAAATGCCTTGGATTAAGATCCAAAGAAAAGGCATTAAAGCGAGTGTAATACTTTTTTTTTTGTCCTTCTTTTCGCAAATGATATCATATTTTTCCACTGCACCATTTTTGTTATTCCGTTGAGCATCTCAAAACTTCGAAGCTTTAAAAAAAATCACCATTAAACGATACGAAGCATGCCCTGTTCGTGTGCAAAATAATGAGACGTGACATACCGCTAACTGGAAATCTTTTAGTTTATATTTTCGGGTCCTTTTTTTCCTTTACGAAATAAATCAGTAAGTAAAGAAAAAGAGATGTTATTGCAAAATTTCTTTGTCCCTGTCTTTCTATATTATTTTGTTCGTCTTTCGCATTTTTTTTTACTTGGTCTCTATTTTTACACGAATCCTTTTTTGCCGTTGTTGCTGCTACCTAAATTACATATTTTTTTCACTTCTTTTTCTTCTTCATTTATTCCCATCTTTTTTTACTTTTGCTGTTGTTATTGGGTAATACTGTAGAGTTAGAAAATGTTTTTTATAAAGGTCAATTCGAAACTGTGAAGTTCGTTCATATGAAGGAGAGAAAAAAGTTTTACTTTTATATCGAGACGGGGCTGTTCAATTGTTTTTGTGATACTGCAAATTACAGAAATGGCTCAAGTCCCCATTTCGTTAAAAAAAATCTCAATTTCATAAAATGATGATACAATCTAAAAGAGTTCGTTTGTCGTGGAAAAGTAAACTCTATTTCCAGTTTCATTTTTTTTTTTAAATGATTTCCGAAATGTTTTTTTTTAAATGTGTCATGTTTTTATTATAAGAGTTTAAGTTGTTAAGGTTAAATATCCACTCATATTTATTATTTAAAACAAAAATATATATTTAAGTTGTCCACCTCCAGCTAACTTCTGTATGTATTAGATTTTATTGAAATATAATTTTTTTAACTGAATCGATATCAATGAGATGTCTCTATAGATATCTGCATTTAGAAAAGAGATAAATTTTACTTTATAGTGTCCTTTTTAATATTTTAATTCACCCATATAGATTAATTTTTATTATTATAGTTGTAATCTATTTAGGTTGCAATTCCTTTCAGGGGAAAGGAGAATCATAATTCTGAAAAGAAAAACAAGGTGTGACACACACAAAAAAAAACAAGGTGTGACACACAAAAAACAATGACACAAAAAAAACCGAGACTTGGTGTGTAGCTCGAAAAAAGAGTGGAGTTGCCAACAATTGTTTTGGTGACGTCATCCCACGAACCTTCTGTATCCATGTGGTCAGTTTCACGTAAATCGATCAAGCCAGTTGGGAACACTGCGTTATTGAGTAAACACGCACAGCTGCATACTGCCGGGAAAATATTGAATCAACGTTAAGTTTTTGGGGAAATTTAAGAAATCAGCCTCGAAAACATTTCAAATACTAACCGAGGCTTATGGAGACGAAACTGCGTCTGGTGCACTTGTGTTTGAATGGTATAAGAGGTTTTTTCAGGGAGAAGGGTTAGTACGGAAGATGATGAACCTGCTGTGCACCCAAATTCAGCGATTACATACCCAAACATAACCAAAATTCGTGATATGAGTGGGTTCCCACTCATATCAGTGGTCAGATTGTTTATCAACACTACTACATTGAAGTACTGAAAAGACTTCGTGAAAAAATTAGGGAAAAAAGGGCCAGAATTGGGTAGTGATGGATGGCTGTTGCACCAAGACAACGCACCCGCTCACATGGCCCTATCTGTCAAGCAGTTTTTAATAGCAAAAACATTACGGTGATGGGGCTTTCTCCTTATTCACCTGATTTGGCCCCATGCGACTTTTTTTTTCATACCGTTCATTTAAATCTTGCTGAAAGGGAATTCATTTTACTTCAGTTGAAGAGGTTCAGGCAAAAACGGAAAATCTCCTAAAGGGACTTCCAAAAACCTCGTTCCAGAACTGTTGCCAACAATGGCAGAACCAAATGCAGAAGTGTGTGAATGCTGAAGGTAACTACTTGGAAGGTGATACTGTCATGGAGAACTGATTCTCCGAGTACATTGATTTTGATTAAGTCTCGGTTTGTGTGTGTGTCCCCACCTCGTTTTTTTTTTGAAAACTATACTTTAATACTGTATGTCTTCAGAAAATATACATATATATATATATATATATATGTATATATATATATATAGTTAAAATTTCTCTACAAGAGAGAGATAAATAAAGATTTTTCAAAACTGAAAAAAATTGAAATTGCAAGTTAACCAGACAATAGATTTTAAAAGGATATATGAAAAATTAAAATAAAAGAGTTAAATATATATATATATATATAAATATGTGGATGCTACAGTATTATAAACATTGCTGACTTAGGACAGATTTTTGTAAAATAATTTATATAAAAGTGGGGTTGAACATGTGTTGTGGCCATCCAACCTTCCCCTTTTCAGTTAATAATACTGAGCAAAAACCATTTGAAAATAATGGATAGAAAATCTAAATCTATTATGAGAAAAAGGTAACTTACATAAAAATTACATTCAAAAATGCAGAGCCCGTGCTAAATCTGAGTACAATAAACCAGTTATTGCCAGATTCTGGACCCAAATACAAATTCAAAGCATTGGAATGGCTGAATAAAGCCCTTAGCAAAAGTATGAAAAGAATAGAAATAAAAAAAAAATAAGAATTGTAAACATACTGGGGGGGGGGACACTAAGATTATATATGATTTAAAAAATTAATTAAATTAAATTTTTTTAAAAAAGCTAAGAGAATTAGTAATTTTATCTAAAATTGAATTTAGAAGTAACTATAACTATCTAGGAAAAATTATAAATTTATATTGATAAACTATGGAATTGTAATCATTACTATGTAGAATTTCTTTATTCACAAATAACTATTAGTGTGTGTGTGTGTAATATCACGGAGAATGATGTTGTTTATTGTAATTGATGGATTATTGATCATTTGGCCGAGAATAAAAGGGAATGTAGAGGATGTTGGACTGAGGAGGAATCATCATGTACCAGGTTATTCCACTTTACTTTACATTTGGACACAAACATGGATGACACAACAAAGAACACAAAATCAAAAATGAGCTGTGCAGGTTTACATTATAAAGACAAGAAGGAACGGGTTTTTTTTTTTTTTTTTTTTGGAAACGAGAGCTTTTATATGAAGCTGCAACCAGAAATTCCGAATTCCACATGACTTCCGTGGTCAGAGCTTGTGATTGGTGGAAAGACATCGTACGATGGTGTCGTCTGCGATCTTACTTTAAATACTCTGAGCTGTTAATTTTTTAAGATATACAGTCACAATTAAACCCCGTCAGGTGGGCAAGCTAGTTTATTATTTACGCGTGAATCCTGAAGGGCGAGGACCATTACAAATTAAAAAGCTGTTTAGATGAAATTAAAAGGATATATATATATATATATATGTACTGGAGTGGTGATGTTTTTCTTATTGATGATCATATCTAGGTGGTTGATGTGAATAGAGTTTGTTATGTCATTCTTTTGTTAGATGATACACCAATTTTATTTCACATGTAGACACTTAATTCCGGCACAAACATAAAGTAGAAGAGACATGGCACGAATGGGCAGCAACAGACATTAGCGGAGCATTATGACATATACAAGGCGCGGGTAGAATTTTCCAGAGAATCTCGGCTTTTATATGAATCACAGACCGGAAGTTCCAAAACTCTAATAATTTCCGTGGACTAATCTTGTGATTGGTGGGCGTTATTCTTGAAAAAACGCTGAGTACATAATTTTCCAGTGTTAAAGTTACGATTGCATCCTGTTAGGCTGGTAATCTTACAGTTAATTATTTACGCAAAAATCCTGGAGGATCAGACTCTGCAAATTAAAAAGAAATTAACTTGAATTATTGCATATTTTCACCGTTTGATTCGGTGTATAACACGTATTTTTAATACAAAAAAATAAATAAAAATTTACGAGCGCACGTTTTACACAAGATATAAAAGTGATAGCATTAAATATAAAGAAAATATGAGTATATTTAAAAGAAACGACACACCTTATGGACTTTCATTATTGGATTAGATGAAAAAATTATTATATTCAACTTCCGTTATGTCTTGATGCACATCATCAAATTCTATTTCACTTTTTCACCATCAGTGTTACACTGATCTTTGAATAATCATCTTCCATTTCATCTGGATTGTTAGGTATACTATATTTTTAAAGGATTTCTTCATTATGTCAGGTTTAATTTTATTGGCAGACTATTCCTAAACTTCAAGAATGTTAATATTCATGTTAACATTCCTTTTTTTAAAAAATAAGTGCGTGTTATACGGCGAATACACCTAGAATTTTAAAAAAAAAATCCAGTTTGAAAGTATAGGCGCGCGTTATATACGTCGGAATATGCGGAATATAAATTTCGAAAAGTTCAGCCTTTTAGTATAAGTATTATTTCCTTAATCAATTCGAATATTTTCTGTTTTCAGTGTGCTTTTTATATTTTTGTGTAATTCATTCCATTTGTTTTCAATCGGACGTTTCATTACATTTTAATTAAAAACATATTATTTTATCCATTTATATTTTTATCCGTGTATGTGTGGGTTATGTTTATCAATTCGAATTTTATTTTCAATAACTTTAATATATTGTTTACCTTTTAAGAAAGTGCTTTCATTATGTCTGAACCGAAAATAATTTTGTAAAACTGCAATAGCTGCTTTTAGAAAACGGTATTTTATTATTTTTTTAAAGCAAAAAGAGTTTAACAAAGAGGTGAAACAAAACAAAAAATAATAATAACGATTTCCGAAATTCATATTGAGAAAATCGTCATATCCTTTGAGTTTCAATGGAAATTCGGATGTCTTTCTTAAAATTAAACTAAAGAAAATCAATTCCCCGGTTTCATTCATCAACCACCAAATATCTCTTCAAGAATTATTTATCGTGAAAGTAGAATATTTTCAAATTGATGCCCATTCATTCAAAAAATTCCAATTCAAGAGGTATCGTAAACAAATAGCACCCCAAGATTCCGTAATCGATCGCATTTGTAGGTGTATCGAACCATTGACAGTTCGCTACTTAAGACGTAATCCGCTGGGTGTCGCTGCGGTAGCTCTTTTGGCTCATTGCCACAATTTTTCTTTTGAATTCAGCCTCTTCGCTTGTAAATAAAGAGATCAAGAATAGATGCACCTGAAAGTGGGTTATAACTATTGGCCATTAGTAGTTTAGTAAAAAATGGATATGCTTTTATAAAAGAAAAATTCATTAATAGAAATTTAAGAAATAAAATTTTTTTAGTGTGAATTTGACATTTTCTGTGATTATACATCAATTTATTGATAAAAGCTCAAAACCGTTAAAAGTTACTTCCAGAGTTTTGTTTTACAAACTTTTTTTTGTTTAAGCTGTTTTTTATCAAGTTATTTATATTTTTTATTACTATTTAACTGTATTACAATTTCTTTTCATATGGGAATTTACTCAAATATCAAGAATTCGTAAAATATATATAAGTTTTACTTAAAATTGTATATTATGTTTAAAAAAATTTATTTGTGAATAGTTAATTCAGAACATTTTATTTAAATTGCAGCCGAATGAAAAGTTGGGGGCTGATTCTATCTCGCGGAAGTATAAGCAATGTGTGAAATGGTTCTTTCATATCTCATAAAAATAAATTTAAAATTTAATTTTTCACAGTTCTTTTTAAAGAAAAGGATTTGTATTAATTAAAATCAGTGAATTTGAAATAATTATATGGTTTCATTCAGTTGATGATGAAGATAAAAGTCAGTCTGTTGGCGCAGAAAAAAGAAATAGGTTCCTTAAAAACAGAGGTGAAAGTCAGGGGGGAAAACTGCATGCTAACCACCTTTTTTAATACAATACCCATACTGTAAATTAATAAAAGTAAAAAGATGGAATTTTGTGGAGTTCTCTTCAGATATTGGTGTCCTGGGTATGCACCTGACTTTAAATCTCTGTCTCTGTTTTCAATTACTTTAAAAAAAAATATTAAAATTTTATATAAAAGACATTATCGAGCATAATAGCGAAAAGTGGTGCATGGAACAGAAAAGGAGGAAAAATTACAACCAAAAGTATACATAAGAAATGATAATAATAATTGAAGAAAAGGATAATAAAGAACTGATAATATTTTTCCGTGTTATTTTGAAATTTTAAAATCCGAAGAGGACACAGTTGAAACTGGTTTTGGTCTACATTATGTCTTTTTTCTATTTTTTTGAAAAATGTGTAAGGCTTACACAAAGATATACAAATTTATTTGTTTCTATGCTGAAATGGAAAAAAAAAAATAGTTATTCTAAAGATACTTTTTTGCTATGTATTTCTTATGCTGCGTTTTCGGTCATCTCATCAACATCCCCCCCCCCCTGTTGAGAAGATTTTAAGTAATCTTTAAACGCGAAAAATTTGCAGAGAATTCAAATCTTTGTTAGAAAGATACAAGAATTTATGTCTCACACAATAAACACAA
>BMAO01035142.1:0-15219 GCA_019973975.1 Trichonephila clavata
TTTTTTTTAGTTTTCCTTTCTTTAAACCTTATTTACAAGCACAGATACCTTTTCGAATTCAAGTGAATTTTCCTTTGTTTTATTTTAAATAATTTTCACAATTAGCATTTAAAAACATATATTGAAAGGATAAAAATGAGATATAGACAAAACACGAAAAAGGGAAGAAACGGAATTGCAGAGAAAAATTTTAAGTTAAAAAAATTTTTTTATTCAAAATGTTATGATTTCATAAAAATTCCAATTAATATTTTGATCAATAAAGGATTTAAGAGAATGAAGGATAAAACACAAATATTTCTAAAGTAAAAAAATTAACACGCATTCTCTTCTTTATGAAAAAAAAATAATAATAATGGAATGAGATACATCCATTTGCTTTTTTTTAAAGTTTTTTTCCCCTTGGTATCTGTTATAGCAATTAAATTTAAATACAGCAAACAAAAAAGGTTTTCGGTATCGAGAGGCAAGTCATAAATTTGATACAGACGTCCAACTCCTTGGCTCATATACCACACATTAGTATAGAGAATAGAAACGTGAGATCGAGGCCCACGAAATTTATCGTTGCAAGGAAGGGGGAGGGAGTAGGTTACGTCTGTTGTTTTGACAGTAGCGTTGAGCATGATGCAGGTAACAGTACGATTTCGCTCCCTTCCACCCCCAATCTTGAACACCCCAGAGGATGGCCCACTCCTTTCCCCTTATCATCAGCTGGACAACTATTTAAAGTGCCCAAATGCCGCACTGGCGCTATACATAAACATACCTTTACCAAGATTCGAACCCGGGCCCTGCGGCACAGCTTTCAACATCACTAACTACTATCCCGTCTTGGGGGAGGGGGACTTATCTGGGTCAAAGCAGATTTTAAAACAGCTTAGAAATTTGTAATATGAATGCTTTAAAAAATCATTTCAAGACACAAGTGTGAATTTCTACAGAAATTTCAGCATATTTATATATATATATATATATATATATATATATATATATATAAACATACATACATATTATACAAAATAGTTTTGGGAATTACACAGAAGAATATTTAAAACTTTTACATTCGCAAAATTCAAGCCTTTCCTATAAATGCGCATAAAATTATTGAAATATGCTTATTTGCGTTTATATTTAAAAAATTGAGACCAGAAATACAGGAGATTCCAGCTTCATTCATTGCATTAGCATTTGTCGCAGCCCCAGTGGCGTAACGGAGAACATTTGGTCCCCCCTGCAAAATCAAGTTTTGGGCCCCCAGTTGGATTTTACAAAGGGTAGGTACTTGGCAGCAGTTGGTTTGGGGCGCCATAGAACCCTGCACCCCCCCGTGGTGCGGGGGTTGCGGAGGTGTACGTTACGCCACTGCGTGGCCCGAAGATAGCGGGTGTGAGAGGGTCCGAGGAAGAAGAAGACATGATCATAAATAAACAAATTTTATTTAATCTTTAACATTTTACGAAATCTGTAACTTTGTAACTTAACCTGGGAACAATAAGAAGTCCTAACCCGTAAGCAGATTACTAAATTATGGAAGGTAATTATCTTGATAAAAGCTTTTTGTATGATCCTGCTCGCAGCCTGATAGCTCGGTCAGCTTCAAGTCTAGTTACTTAACCACTTCTTGACGAATTTTCCGTCAAATATTTATCTTAAGATACGGGACCACCAATAGCTGCTTACTAACACTTCGATTTCAGCATAAAGATCAACTCTTAACCATTATATCGCATACTCAACGACTGGCACTTAAAGAGTAGTTACAATTACATAAAAAGTCATCTCTATCAAAAACTGTTTTTAAACTAAAATCACAGTTAAAAGAATATCTTCCCCAAGAGAATTAGTTCAAGACCCGAAAAGAACCCGTTACACATTAAAAAATTTGTATACCACAACCTTTTTTTTTTTTTTTTGCATTATTCGTTTTATAATAGATCATGTTAGCCTACTAAGAAAATGGGGGAGGAGGGGAGGTTGCAATCCTAAAAAATATTGCTCATAACTGATCTAGATCATGAAGTCGATGACAAATATATAATTCTTATTCCGACCTCAATTTGCCGGCCACTCGAACGATTCCAAAGAAAAATGATATGAAATTGAAAATTTAACTTAAACTCATCACCCATTTTCTCCTAAATTCCTTCTCCTAAATGTTCGTTAGCCTATTATGTATTAATCAAATGGGCCCACAGCAACACCTATGGGTAACTTGTCTAGACACCCCAAGGTCATGGGAACACCTGTGGCTTGATGAAGAACCCGCACTTGATAACGTCCGGGACGTATTCAAATGAGAAGGTTCAAAAATTGTTCACAAAACAAGGTGCACACACTTTTTTTCCAAAGCTCCTAGGCGCGACACTTTTCGAAAGAAACTTCTGTCTTTGCTTCGTATATATTTGATTTCAATATTTAAAAAAAAAAAAAAGAGACATTTGTTTACTGTTGAAACCCAACGTAAAAAGCTTGTTGGTTCTTGTTTTTTGTAAGTCATGATGATGTACATTCAGGGTTGTTTTGATAAATAAGTGTTAATGGTCTACACAGTCATTTGAGGGTCAAATAATGAATTCAGGAACACGTGTACTAAATTAACGAGGGTCAACAGTTTGAAAAGAGTCAACTAATAGAGGCATCGCGCTAGATTTGTGATTAATTGTCTCAAGAAAAAGTTTAATATTATCAAGAATACAAGGACATTTTCTTCACAATCGATGTAAATCCTCTTGATTGACTAGATTCATATGTATATGGCGAAAATAGTAAATCTTATTTCACTATTTCATAAACGGATACAAATTATTTTTAAGAAAATACAAATGATTTATATATTTACCATAAATATTCCAAGGTAATATATATATTATATACACTAGCCGAAACCCGCCCTCATTGCTGGGTATTTCATGATGTTGTATGGCTCTGTGCTGTAGTAATTGATATACAAGTCCTAA
The DNA here is from genome assembly GCA_019973975.1 of Trichonephila clavata. Classification (NCBI taxonomy): domain Eukaryota; kingdom Metazoa; phylum Arthropoda; class Arachnida; order Araneae; family Nephilidae; genus Trichonephila; species Trichonephila clavata. The sequence goes on from BMAO01035142.1 coordinate 2,961, forward strand.
AGTAATAAGCTTACGATTGTATTTTGAAAAATGTTCGTATAGACCTCACCCCTAAAAAATTATAGTTTAAAAAAACTAAAAAACACCCTTTTATAGTTAATCGAACTCAGTAGCGCACACAAAATTTTTTCAAGGGGGATACCATGGTCGACAGTCCCCCAACTCGTATCATGCCTAAGAAAACACCAATTGATTCTTCTGATTTTGTTAACAAAAACAGCAAAAATAAATTATTGAATTAATAATTACTGTTAATTAATAAAATAAATTCTTAATTACAAGTACTTAATAAATTTTACGCTTATATTTATGTCTCTATATATATAGGATTATCATTAATCGAAAAAACTCAAGGATTTGGGGGGGGGGGGTCCAGACCCCCAGGACACCCTTTTTGTGTGCGCCACTGATCGAACTAAATTGTAACTTAATATTTTAGTCGACAAAGCTGGAAATGGGATCTGAAATTAGTCGCCAGATGCGGCATGCGATCTGGAAATGGGAAATCGTTAATCCTGATGATCCTGATCAGGACAATGGAACAAAATTCTTTAATTATTGTATTGTCATCGATCCTGGACAAGTGGGCAAAATTTCGAATTAATTTGATTTTTTAAAATGGGTAAAAATTGAGTTCAAAGATTCCGTTACATACAAGTGAAGCTTATAAAAGGGTGTTAAAAAAAGACATGGCTTAAATTTCTTAAACGGAGGTATAACTACCTTTCGCCTCTGTATCCCCCTCCAGAGTTGATTTCCGAAAAACCCATTTTTTACGGATCTCTCTACTCAACAAAATAAAAATGCTTCCCAAATTTCAAGTCTGTTCATCTAATAGTTCATAAAATTGGAATTTTTGTCAACGCCCCCGCAGCACCTCTTGGGAGTCAATTTTTTGGAAAACCCGTTCTTAGCGATCTCGTTAGAAAAAAAAAGAAGATGCTTTTTATATTTCTAAGTTTGTAGGTCAAATAGTTCTGGAGATGTGAAAAGTAAAATTGACGCTTTACTCCTATATATAGTTGCATAAAATTGATGTAAATAGATAGTTACTTTTTTAAAAAAAAAAAAAAGAACTCACTGAAAAGTCAATTCTCAAGAGGAAATTTTGAGAACGGACTGAAAAAAAACCTTGTCAAGAAAAAAAGCAAAAAAAAAAAAAAAAAAATAATTCCGTTCAGACGTCAAAGGGAGCAATCACTCGCTTATTGCTTACTTCCTGTGCAAAAACTTATAGCTTTCTATCTGTAAATATTTCCAGATATTAGCTGTAGTCGTGTGAATAAATATTTGTTTTGAAATTAATCATTGGAGTGTTCTGCAACTATCTACAACTGTCACTCAGTCCAGTATAGCGCGTACGGAATAATTTAAGGTCGAAAATTTGAGTAAAACTACTTGATAAAAATAGCACGGGATTTTTAATCCTTACATATTTTTTTGTTTTAACATTTATAAACCCCGTGCACGACGCAATGTATAACACGGGAGGCATACAACACAGACAGAAGAAAGGATTACAACACAAACATCCATGCCTTCTCCGGGATTCGAACCCAGTCCCTACGGCACCGCAGTCAGCTTCACTGACCACTATACCGGATGGGCGGCTAATCCTTATATTGTGAGCAAAAAATTAAAACATATATTTCTTTAAAAATATTTTTATTTAAAATCCACAAAGTACATCCAATGAGGTAATCTAGTAGTATAAACCCATTGATTCAAGTGACAGAGTTTGGAGCTAATATTTTTGTTTTAAAGGATGAAATTAATATCTAATATACGACAAATAGAGAGTTCATCTCTTTATAACTTATATATATATAGATTTCAATTTTCAACAAATTTTACAATTCTATACAAAATTTTGGGGACTTTTATTACAATTTTATATAAATACAGAGATTATAAATTAATCAATAAGACTCAAAGACATTATCGTACGTAAAAAATAACATCTGCTTCAAAATTGAGTATGCAAGCAAAATCTATGGCAGTGAAATATCTTCAAACAGCATAAAATGAAAAATTCATTCAAGAAATTAAGTTAAACATTAAAATTATATTTTTTTAAAAGAAAAGATAATTAAAATTCTTTCTTTAAATCACTAAAATTATAAGAATCATTTTTAATTTTGAAACTAAATTCAAGAATTTTTTTAAAATCTATTCACCTTTATAGGCCTTTAAAACCAAAATATCCAAGAATTTTCTAAATTAATCTAAATATAATAAAAGAAAAACTTTTCTTCAAGAATTATGCAATAGTTATTAAACCGAAATTCCTTTCATCTTAACCTTACATTTAAAAAACTGTAAAAAACTATTCCCAAGAGAATACAAAATACATTTCAGGAAGGTTATTTAAAAATTTTCCTAATCATGCACCCAATAACTGGAAATCATTTAAAAATGAATCATTTCTTACTTAGATAACTTTCACTTCAAATGCATAAGAAAACGTGATAATACACCAAAATTAAGCCCGTTTATACATCACGTTGAAACATGAATTGCATAACACTACATTTCTGGAACAAAATATCCGAATATAAAACTATTATTTAGAGAAACAACTGCTTATGGATCACCCAGACATTTAAAATGTACTTTAAAAAGAAAATGAAAAGGGGGAAAACTAAAAGCAAGAATCTTTCCTTGTATTAACGAGACCTACCGATCTGAATTACTGGACCCCACTTTTAAGGCCTTTAACACAAGAAACGCCGAAGGCAAATGCAAAATTCAAGTAATTATTTCGTTACAAGCAGGTACAAGACAGCAGAATGCCAGTCAGAGAGAATCAACAAGTCTTCATGACTAGTTAATGTAACCACAGTTAACAGCGCGGATTAGATGGACAGCGTTGCCATTGTTCTCTAGACTTCTTCATTGTTTCAATGTTTTCTCTGCGTAATACGGAAGAAAAAGAAAACGAAATATTAGGTCAGCAAAGCGAAGCTTTAGATATCTTACAGGAGGAAAGCGTAATTGACTATCTTGTAGCAATTTTCCTCCAGGAAACGATGCAGATTAAATTTGGAACCTACAAATTGCACTTGTTATTACAGATGACTACTTTGTAATTGGACTTCATGTGGAAAAAAAAGATTACGACATTACTTCGGAATGTAATTTCTTCTGTATCAAATAGAAGTTTGGTTTTGCTTCCTGTTTTTAGAATCCATTCTCGGACTTTGTTTACATGGATATTTATACAATGTTTTACAGAAAGAACTTTCAAGGAAGTTTGAGTGATACACAAAAGAATATGCAAAATATTTGTTTGTTTTCTGATGTATTATGATTTATTAATTAGCAAAATCGAAATGTTTGTAATTGTTTATACGTACATTAATGAAGGCTATTCTATCTCGCATTATTACACATTGATATCCTGCAGACAGATCTTTTTAAATATATATATATATATATATATAGCGTAGTTATTATACCTGTGCATAATAAGGCTTATTCATGCTTATATTAGAGAAATACAAGTACTTCAATAATTAGGTAAGCTATACCTATTGCTACGTAGCTTAACGTATTAATGTATATTTTGAATAAGGAAATCAAACTTGGAATACATTTCTTTGCACTTTCGTTTAAAATAAACATAATATCGAGCTAAAATTACAAGTTGGTACATTAATGATAGGTATAAATAAATAGCTACTAAAATGGGTATGAGCTCATATTACAATATTTGGGTCTCAATATACTCCTCATTAGGAGCTATACTACAACACAAGAATTAATCTTAATTAAAATGTAAGAAAAAGCAACTCTTGGAAGTAGGGGAAAAAGACTTATTAGCTATTAAATAATAATAAGTATCCTCGAACAATTGAAGTCAATAGCCCTTGAAACTATTGAAAGCTAATTTCCAAAAACTGAATGGTTGCATTTCTTTCACGAATGGTTCCACGTTACATAGAGACCATGATGCTGGAGCTAGTGTCTATTGCAAGCCTTTTAATTTATATTTATCTCTGTAGGCTCATTCCTTTATTGCCTTCGATGGTTATCGCTGTTGCAATTCAACAATTCGTTGAGTCTGCTTTTAATAGAGCTGTTGTTTTTTTCGGATTCAAAATCAGCTCTTCGGGTCCTCGAGCAAAAATCACACTGTGTCGCTGCAAATTTTGGAATTCTTTTGAAAGATCTTCCTCATAAAGTTTTCCTTCCAGTAGGCAATAACATACACGTAATACTATTAAGGGAGGTGTCAACATTTAAAAATCAAGTAGAAGAGAGAGAGAGAAAGTTTCAAGATGGAGTTATTTACGCTAAAAATGAAAAATCTCTTATTGTATGGGAGCCCCATACCCCATTCTTGTGTACACCATTTACCAGCCCACTGATAAATAATAGGAAACGAGCACATGAACCCACTTGCTGGCATTGGAGACCCACGAGGGACAAATCAACAGGAAAGAATGTAAAATAACAGAAATTATCTGGATTTTTTTTCATGGAAATTCAACAACAAATTTCCTATAGACGGCTGAAAGAAATCTCCCTCCCCACTCTCTCTTTTTTAACCCAGGGAAGACCAAGCTGACCTGTTAAGGGTTTAGAGCCCTGTACACCGGTCTCCCGGTAAAATTTAAATTTATAATCATTAAAAAAAGTTCTTAAAGATAAATTCTAGAATTTCATAATTCGCTACATAACACCATATTGAGACTAATTTAAATTGCTAATATTTTTAACTAAATTTTAATGTCAAGAGTCTTTTTTAGAAAACCAATCACCAACACAACCATGAGAAAATCGCCAACAATCGCCTTGACCAACAATTGCCATGAGAGAAAAAATAACAAAAGGTATGAAAATACTTCGTGTTAATGAATTTTATGAATGAAGTAACAACAGATGAAGAAGCAAATTTTGCAATTTATATTCAGAAAATTAACACTTACATTATAAACTGTGAGCTAAAAATTATTTAAAAAAAAAATTCATATATTTTAAAAATTTAAAAAAAAAGAGACCCGTTATATCAGGAACAGTGTAACGTAGGCATGTATAAGTAAGGTGGAAATGTTTAAGTAGGGTCTTCGGGAAGCCCTTACGTTCCCGAAGAGCTCCAAAAATTTACATCTAAATATTACACAAAATTCGAAATAGTTAAGCACTGTTATTCAAGATCTATTCTCTATAAAACTTTTAATGGATCCACTTTGGAGACTTTTCTGTCCCTATACCTAACCATCTAGTACTCAAGACAGAGGCGTACATAAGGGAAGGGTTTTGGGGGTCTAACCTCCCACATAGACTAACATATATTTCATTTTTACCATAAAAAATACCCCTAGGTGCTTTCGACTACGTATTTTTTGAATGTACCCCCCATAACAGAGATCTATGTATACGACACAGCATCTGTGCCATGTAATAGTGTATTACCATATTAAGAATATCAAACTTATACAAGATTAATGTAGTATAAAAGATAAGCTATTGTTTTATAAGTGCACAGGCCTAAAATATACGAACCACGTCAAATAATTGTCAACCAGTAACAACACAGTTTTCTCTTCCGCATTTTAAATCAATAACCGGCAATCTTGCAGTGAATATGTGGGTAACAATAGCAACATCATATTGTTTACGAACCCTTTCTTATTTAACGCAAACCATATGAAACGGTTCGAAGCAGCTATTCATTAGCCACAATGAAGAGCAGCTCCTTCAATTAAACAATCTCAAGAGCCGAAGAGTAGAATTCTCTGGATGGTTATGTCAGAACCAGCTTTTGAAAAAAAGTGGCAAAGTGTGTCATCCCGCCCTTATATTAATAAAAACATTTTTCACTTCCTTCCTTCGCAGGTGTGTTTGAATCTTGAAATGTTTTCCTTCTTCATCATCCAAGAATCTTGCTTGCTCCTTTTTTTCTTCTTCCTTATTCTTGCTGTTCATTCACATAACTTTCCTTTACGCGTTATGATATAGGAAGGGATAATCTTTTTTTTCCAATCAGTTACCGAGCGGAAGACGTGATTTTGTATGTTAGTTCTGGTTAGTGAAAGGAGTGGAAGATTTGAAACCAAATACAGTTCAGATGGGAATGTTGATTTCAAAATAATAGACTGATAATAGATTGATAAAACTGAAAGAGTTATATCATGGCACTTTCGAGTGTTCTTTAACAGTAAGGAGAATGGAAGGAAAAAAAATCGCTGTTTTTCATACATAGCAAGTGAGGGTTTATTAACGTCGAGCTATAAAGTAACATGGCGACTACCTTGGCGACTACTATTGGCGACGGACCTTGTAATTTTGAATCACGTTCAGATCTGAGTTGGCATTCTTCTCCAAACTATCCCGCCAAACACGAGGGCTTCCAGCTAAGACGTATTTAACGTGCATTGACCCCTTTACACGGAGAATCTTCAGTGGTATTAGGACTCGAACTCATGACACGCCGTCCACGAGCTCGGGATCACATGACCACTGGACTTTCGAGGCCTTTTTCCATGCATAACTTAAGAAATTAACTAAAGAATGTCAATGAGGAATTAGAAAAATAAAAGTAATTTCTTTTTAACGACACATTCAGAAGCAACATAAGGGTATAATGGATCTCGCAATTTCCAAACTCAAGTGATGAACACACATTTGGGCAAATATTTATTTATTTTTTTAAGTTATGTATGCTTCAACACAGTAGCGCACACAGGAATTTTTCAAGGGGGGGGGAAATCCAGGGTCGAATGTCCACCATTCTCGTATCATGCTTCAATACGCCACCTAACATATTCTTTTGATTTTGTCAATTTTCGGGAACCAAAAACAGTAAAAAATTAATTATTGAATAAATAATTAGTATTAATTAATAAAATTAATTATTAACAACAAATACTTAACTAAATTTTACATACTATATACATAGGATTATAATCAAATGGAAAAAAAAATTCAAAGGCTATAGGGGGAGGGGCGGATCCGAAGACCCCTCCCCGGTCAAGTATTACTAAACCAGATGGGGATTAGTCCCACCCCACCACCACGCTACGAAGTTTGCTAATTAAAATTTTCTTAGTGAACCATGAGAGAGGTGTATAAAATCAAACTATTGAAAAATCCGAAATTCTTGCTTCAAGGAATCAGCATCAAACAGGTCTCCCAATGTACAATTTTGTGTGAATTTTTCAACATAACAATTTGAAAAAAAGCAAAAGATCTTTTTTCCTATAAAACATACCTTAGTGCGAATCAAGGAGAGGTAATTTTGAAACGGTTCCCGCTTGAGATTGATTCTTCAGCATCCATGCAAAATCCTATCATTAGATAACCAAATTATGAAAGATAATCTTCCGCAAGTAACCCTACGGCCTCACCCTAATAAGCCTAATGGGTAATACGGTTTTGACTATCAAACCAATACCAGTTCCATCTTTTGGCCAAAGAGTAGTAATAATATAAATTAACCTTATCTTTTTTTTCTATTGAACCAACTTACCATAATAATACCAAATCCATTTTCAATTCAATTCAGTGAGGTAAAAAACATCGATTATCCCAATCCGCATTAACCGACCACCTGAGGAATTAAAGATCCATTTAGAAATATCTTAAGCGTTTCTAGGCAAATCAGAGATCAGGTTCGCCGCTTGCAAAATGCCAATTATAACCATTACGCTGATCGAAGCCTGTTTGCTCCGTAATTGGCTGGAAACTTGGGTTAACCAGGGTCGATGAGAGACAAAAAACGGTGATGCAAGAACTGAAATGCGATGGTTCTATTCATTCATAAGAAAGAGCACTCCAGGGTACGACCCAAATCGAGTTTCGAATAAGTGGTGAAGCTGCGAGCTAAAGCACCATTCGTTTAGAAAGTGAATAGGGGACAATATCATTCTGGAAAATTTGAATTTCAGAATTCCTAAAATCAACTCTTTTTTATTCATTTTCAATCGATTTATTAAAATTCTCATTTAATTAAGATATTTAAGCTAAATACAACTTTAAAATATTTTAACAAACACTGCAATTCATACCATATTGTCAAATTCTCAAGTTAACGTTTAGAACAAGGGTCGGCAACCTATGGCACGCGGCACAATTCTCAGTGGCACTCTGCACTAGTTAACAAATTTGTCAGTTTTTGAGTGGATGGAGAAGTTGATATTTGACAAACATCTTCACTATTATAGACATTTAAGGAATCACAAAAAAAAAAAAAAAATCTGTAAGGTAACTAACTCTAAACATAAATCTACAGCTGTTTCATATATTTATGAATGTCATTGATAGAGAGATTTAATTGTTTGAAGAGAAGAAAATTGCATGTACTTTGCTTTTCGCTTTTGGTTTTGCATATTTATAAAACCAAATCTTTTTTCATATAAAAAGTATTTCGAGTCCACAAAAAACTGTTCAACAACCGAATGGCCAGAATCGTGTCAAGTAGTAAGCCACACATTAAACCCATGATTTTGCGATATGAAAGTAAAGCGGTCCAAATTCTGGGTTCGCGCTAATTTTCTTTTTATTTAACTTTATTGATGGGAAATACTTATATTTTATATGTGTGTGTGTTGTCGGTTTCGTATTTTAATAAATAGGTTTACTTAAATGATGCAAAATTAATATAAAATAAAACTGAATTTATATTATTTACCTATATTCTCTAACTCTGCATGCATTATCTTGGGAATCGAATAATGTCAAATATGTCCTACTGTGTTTCACGCTGAATCATACAGCTAAAAGGTTGCCGACCCCTTGCTTAAAATAATTCAGATAAGATATTTACAAATCATACAGCTTGTATAGCGCACACCATACACTTTAAATACTCTACAATAAAAGCTCTAGTTTATTAAAAATATTTATAATTTTTTTTTCAATTGGTACCTAACGGCGGACCAACTCCCATTGTACAAATTATACAACTGTCTATACTCATTTCTCAAATTGTATAACTGTAATATACATGTATTATGTTGTTCTATTTTTTCAATATACTATATATAAGCAAAAAACACATATTTCAATTCTTTCATCTCTGCATTTTAATTTGCACTTCAATTTAGTTACTCTTCATAAACAATGTTCCTAATCAACTTTTCCTCTAAATTGGACTGAATTTCTGTTCCGTCTTTGCTTCTGCATCTTGACAGAGTCCGTGAATAAATGTTATTTCCTTCGACGTTACACATAAACAGACTTTTTCAAAACTCTCTCTGCCCCTGTGATTTATTAAGTCATGGCAAATACTAATCTTATAAGGAATTGCATACATTTCAGTGCGAATGGCATGTCCAAACCCCTGAAGTATCCAATGTAATCTTTGATATAAATGCAATTTCGCCTTTTTTTTTAAATCTACGATCCATTTTTTTTTTTACTAACTATAACTTCTTCAATGGCTCGACAGCCCTGGGTGGACCCTGGCCTTCTCCAGAAGTTTCCTCCAGGCATCTCTACTTTGGGCGACTGTTTTCCAGTTTTTGACCTTTAAAAATATTTGGGTCTTTTTCGACACAGTCAATCCATCTTAACGGGAGTCTTAACTAAGTGCATCTTAAACGAAGTGCACAGTAAAAAAATAAGTGCTTAAGAATTTAATTTTATTTTAAAAACCAAGTTCTATAATTACGCCAAGACACGTTATTTTTAGTCTATGCATTCAAATGGAAAAACCTCTGAAGCATACTCTTATAATGATGAATTGAATAAAATATTTGTTTTGTTCAATAGTTAATTCCTGGCCTGTACAACTGACAACGAATCGTACTAGTGTATTATATTTAAAGGACTATAATTGGATTTTAATAATAATATGCTTCATTGTTGCATTCAACTTGTTGGATGACAACTACAATTCGATTGTCAAAATGAAAACTAGTTCTACGGATAGGCATATCATTATTTCGCTAAGTTTTAGTGAAAAAAGAGTTACAAGGAAAAAGCATGAATGAAAAGAGGGTATTTGCGCTAGTAATGGAGGTTTAGATTGCCAATTCAAAAACGATAATAGATTTTGGTCAGTAATTTAATCGATTTTTATTTGTTGGATTATCAGATAAAGAAGCACATTGCTTAACTTTTAACTGAAAGTAATACCTTAACTGTTATTGACTTAAGACATACGTTAGGAAAACCCCAAATATAATTTTAAGAAGTGCCTATTTCGTTCACTGTTGTAGCCAATGTAATAAAGTTATAGTAACAATAATAATTGCTTTTCAAAGGATTTAAGTACTATGTTTTATATATAACTATACATTATTACGATCAGTAAAATTTACAATTAAATTCAATGAACTGTACATTATTGGTTTATTAAATAGTTAGCATCTTTTTTTTATATATATATTTAAAGTGAGTTTAAATTTTCCATGGAAAAATAAGCAATTCTAATTATTAATTTTTCAATAATTAACTAACTAATAAAATCAGTTGTGCAACAGCCCATGAGGGCCAAATTTTACTGTGCCAATTTCAGTATACGTGACCATTGGGCACAGAGGTGCATGAGCAGTTGTTTCGATCAGGTGGTCAGTCTGAAGCGAAACCCACCGTATTTAGTCCCCAAGCAAGCTTGCTATTTAACGACCTACTAAAAGGATGAAAGGCTGAGTCGACCTTGCCCAGTACCTTACCCCACATTTACATGTAAAACTTTCTCAGAAAACTTGGTAATGAAAGTTAAATTTCTTGGAAATATTTCTCGTTGAATAGACCCCGATTCATGTTATTAAATATAATTTTTTCTCGTGAGAGTTTCATGATTTTTAGTTTAATAGAAGTAAAATTTAATTTTTATGATTGCTTCCCGACAGGTTGTATAAAAAAATTAATTAAATATTTACGGGGTTTTACCTCTAGAATTTAGCCATTTATCAAAATGATTCTACCTTCTTTTAAAGAGTTGTCATAAATCAATTTACTCTAAATTACTAGCAGGTGTTTGCATAAAGTTACTAGAAAAAAATGAAACGAATTACGCATATAGTACTCAACTCGCCATAAAACAATTTAATTTGATCAGAGTATCGCTAAAGACTTATTAGTGATACCATCCATGTATCAGAAATGGTCAAACCCTGTAACTAAAATGTCATGGTTGAGTTTATATTTATTAAAACATGAAATTGCGATTTATGATTCAATGAACAAAACTCAAACTAAAATAACATTTAATATTTTTTCAACAAAGCAGAAATAAAGTATTTGTACTTAAAAACGAAATTCATAGCAGTTTGCCCAGTGGTTTAACTCAAGAACAATAATTTTTTCTCTTCTCCACAAATTGAATTAAGAACTGTGTAACTGTTCTCATTCTTTATCAGTTTATTTAAGACTTTTGATAAGAATAAATAACAAAAATGAATTCAAAATGAAAATTATATCACGTCCTATGTATAAAGTTAACTTTTACAGTTCCTTATACATAAAGAATATTTTAAACAGAAAAAATATAAAACTTAAATGAAATATAATTTAAAAGATCACCTAAATAATTTTGCCTATTAGTTTTTATTTAATAAGTTATAGTTTAAAAAACACACTTTTATACTTAATTAAACTAAGTTGTAACTTAATCTTTTAGCCGCCAAATCTGCAAATAGGATTTGAAATTAGTCGCCAAATGCGGGATGGGATATGAGAAATCGTTTATCCAGATGATCCTAATCAGGACAATGGAACAAAATTATTAAATTATGGTATTGTCATCTATCCTGGACAAGTGAGAGAAATTTCGAATTAATCCTTTTAAAGTGGGTAAAAACATTGAGTTTAAAGATTCCGTTACATACAAGTGACTAGTAAAAGGGTATTAAAAATAACGCCAATCCCAAAAACAGGTACTACTTTTTTTTTAATAATATTTCCAAGAATTATTTAATACACCTGTGATATTTTCTGACAATGTATCGGAACACTTCGATAAAACAATCTAATGAAAAGATTTATCCTTTTTAAAAGTTTTTATAACCTCAAAATGTTAACAAATACGTAACTAAAAACCCTCCTTAAAAAGCGAAATAGCTTACTTAGCCAAATTAAAGTGAATCTCACTTATTAATTTCAAAAATAGAGAATATGATACTGAAAAAATATAAATGGAAAGTTTAAAGTTATCATAACGAAATGGTGCCCTTTTTTAACCAAACGCCTTCGTAGGATGACTCTGAACATGATTCTTTCTTCTTTTTTTTTCATTACACTTACAATCGAGAATTTTTATAATTATACATACGTTCGTAGGTCTTTCAAAAGATTTTCTGAAATTGCT
>BMAO01035143.1:0-15587 GCA_019973975.1 Trichonephila clavata
AGTAATTTGAAAAATATTTCCTAAAGAATTAAATAATCTTCGAAATTCAGTCTTTTAATATTTGTCCTAAATTTTAGCTTGCTGTGAAGGTGAGAATTTCTTTCCTTACAATGCATTTTGAATTGTTATCAGAAATAAAAGTACTATATTTATTGATTTTTGTAAGATTAAACGGATTAAAAAATTAATTTAAAGCCTTAACCCAAATTTAATTTATATACATATAAATAAATCGAAAAGTATTTTTTTCTTTTCACCAAAAGAATAGATTTTCGTTAGAGTTAAGGTCGTAAGGAGAGAATTTTAATTAAATATCATGAAGAATTTACTTGATTATACAAAGAATAATTTTTACTGGCTGATAACTACAAAAAATTTAATTAAAATAATTAGGAAGCTTTTAAGTAAAATGACCTATTTCATTTGTAAATTATTGTGATCATCAGAAAAAAAATTTTAAAAATTGTAGAACTATTTTAATACATATCCTAATTTTGTTACCAATTTACATACATGTACAAATTGTTCAAAAAAGGACAAGTATATATTTGTATAGAAGAATACTTACATTAATTTACTCTGGAAATGATACAAATATATTTGTATCTAAACATTCTATAGAATGTTTTAAAAACATTTAGATAAAAACTGAGGGGAAAATCACATCGCAACAATAAGAATTAGTTATAAAAAAGGGTTTGATAAAGAAAAACTATTACATTGTTAAAAATAAGTCATCAAAAAAGACAAATTAAAGTTTGATTATTATTCATAGGTGTTTTTTATGTTCACTAAGCTCGCTTAAATTCATTTCATGAATAATATTAAAAAAATATTTTTAACTGATACTGACCTTGTAAAAGATATATTATTTAAAACTTTTATTTGCTAGTTGAAGAAAAAAAATTAGAACAAGCAAAACTGGTCAGACGATACAATATTTATGACTATTTCAATACGTGGCATTGAGGATTTTATTATTTGAAAACATTTACTTCTTAATATCTATGTTTAAAATTTCGCAAATAAGTAGTGTTTTACCTGTTAATTTATAACATATAGCCTATTTTAACTCTAAAGGCCTTTTTTAATGCATTTGAGAAATCTATAAAAATTATTTTGTAGTACTAAAAAAGTTATAGCCTTTTTATATGTATGATAAATGATAAAAGAGGCGTTTTATGTAGTTTTTTATTCTTAAATTGAAATAATATAATATAATTACAAATGAAAAGCTATTATTCAATATTCATTTGAGCATCGGCAGAAATAATAGAGGTTTGAAAAAAAATGTTACCTTTCATATTATTTTTCCCAGGCTGGCTGGGTGGCGTGGTTGGTTTGTTGCTGGCCTTCTGCACCTACGGTTGCGGGTCCGACAACGGCCCAAGTTGGTGGATTTTCATGATGCAGAAAATCAACAGCGGTCATACGGCATGCAAAAGATATTTAGAGTGTCTGTTTGGCTTTGGTTTTCTGGGCAAAATTAAATCCTAGTACAGGTTCGCATCGTCAGAGCTCAGGTGCCTCCCTCTAGGGAGGAGACAAGGCGTCAAATTACCTGCGACATTTGGAATCTGCCTATAAGGTGCCGGACTAAAAAGAGATATCAGTTTCCTGAATGTATTAGGTATGCAATGGTAAAACACAAATCTGCAGCCCATTAGAATAAAAAAGAAATATTTTTCCAATTGTTAATGTTTAATATCCTATTTTTCTTACTCGAAAACTAATATGAAATATTATTCTAATATTTCTTAGTAGTTTTCATATTGTTTATAATATTATTATTAGATTTCTTTATAATAAAAAAGCTGATAATCATAGTCGTTTTAGATATTTTTTAACAGATAAATTGGATTTTAAAAGAACGAAGAATAACACTCACAAAATATTTCTGAATGTTGTTGAAAACCTAAAACAGTTAAATTTTGTAGATTTAATGTCCATGTGTAAAGACGTAAAGATTTGATTGGGAACTAGGCAATATTAAAAAAAGCAATGTGAAATTTTTATTGTTTCAAAGTCGATGAAATACAAATGAAATCTGATTTTGTTTCCACGTCATGAACTTAAGTAGTCTTAAAATATGATACACGCACACACAAAATGATTTGAAGCTTTGGTTGTTGTTTTTTTTTTTTTCCATTTAAACGTTCCTGTAAGGGAAGATTTAGCTAAATTTCAACATTTTCTTCTCTATGTAGGAGTAAAATACTTCAAAAGTTATATTTTCCATGGAGTAAAAAGGATAATCTCACTATTATTTTGGAGTCTACTAAACTTCTAATTATCTACCAGGATTTTTTTTTAGTATTCCTACTAGCATACAAATTAAAATTATGAATCCTTGAGGGAGAAAAGAGTCTCAATATATTTTAATATCTGTTTTATTTAAAGTAAGGGTCTTCAACCTGTGGTCCGCTGAAGGCATTTTAATTTCATTGAATTTGGGCCAATTTTTAAAAAAAATTGTCTTGTCTGCTTTTTGTCGAAAAAAACGCCATTTTTTTGTTATTCTTGATATTTAAAACATTTGTTATATTTGATGCCCATTTGAGATAACATTTTCTGAAAATAATGAATTTTTAAAAATATCCCTGTATTTTAAATAATTTAAATATAAAAAATCTGACTATGCATAAAATCTCAGAAGTTTTATGTAAAAAGGAGGACTCTTATCTTATACAAGTTTGCAAAATATTTTAATTCGACTCCATTTAACTGTGTATGTGAAACCTATATATACCATTTTCTTAGAATCAGTTAGTCTTGTAAAACCTATATATATATATTTTTTTATTATAGATATATATTATATATATATATATATATATATATATATATATATAATATTCTATATACATTTGACTACAATTTTTGACAGTCGTGTGCACGTGAACCGCTTTGAATTTATTGAAGGGCCGCGAATCATTATAAATTTATTAATTTGGCTTTCGAGCATGAAAGGTCGAAGACCCCTAATTTAAAGCATCAAAATATTTCATAAAAACGTACTTTTTTTCTTTATTTTGCAGGAGTTACATTATAGTAAATTCTTTTCATTTTTATCCAAAAAAAATAATAAAAGTTGAGTAAAAATAAACAATACAATAACAAAAGTAGAATTTAGCGTCTTGCGCATGTGCAGCTGTGCAGTCTTTACTGTCCTTGCATATTCAAAGGTAGGAAACAGATGTCCTTTTATCATCAACGCCAGTTTCATTATATTACAGCATATAATAAACAATCGCTGTAAAACAGGGTGTAACGCATCCGTAATGGCGTTTTAAACGACAATCGTTCTCGCTTGCATTGATTAAAAGTTAAATCGAATTTCTATTTTCGAAGGTTAGTTCCTGGATGGATTTCCTTCAGGGACAACATAAACAGCCCATGGAGCAAAGTAGCTTCTGCGGCCTCGCGAACGAGATACCCGCAGAAAATGAAGGTGAATACACACCTTTTTTGCTTTGTTCTAAATGTTACACTTCAACATTCAATCTTACACCTTTCTATCGTATTCCTTACGTCAGATTTATAGAAAAAGGAATTCGTGGATTAAGTTAAAAGGGACTTTATTTTCTGACCGTTTGTTAGATGTAGTTCTTGTAATAAAGAATTTTGATAACTTTATTTTGATAGCAGTCGTTTCTTTTCTTCTTTCTTTCTTTCTCCCTACACTCGTTTTCCCGATGGTCGATCAGAATTCAAACCTTATATTCAAGATCATGAAATTTCTGGTCTTAATACCGATTTATCGTGACCCAACGAATATAATGTAAATGTTTACCAGGAAATATATGTATGTTACCGTTAAAGTGTGTAATTCAGTTATTTTATAGAATAAACTAGGAAAAGTATGAAATTTTTCATCTATTATATATTTTAACTGACTTGTGTCTAGTTACTTCATGAAATAACTAGACACAAGTATTTCATAGAATAACTAGGTATTTCGTGAAATAACTAGACACAAGTCAGTTTAAAAAAACAATATATGAAAATTTCATACTTTGGCCTAGTTTATTCTATGAAATAACTAATGATAGATCATTAAAGTGAAAAATAATCAATTTCAAAGTTATTTTTTAAATTATTTGATCATAAAAAAGCTAAAACTTCTTGGAAATTAAAATACATTTTATCTCTATTGCGGGGTGATTAATAGATAAATAATAAGGAAAAGCAGATATATGTGTGATATAATTACTATTGCTCATACTGTTTACATAAGTTAAGGGGAGGAAGAATAAGTTTTGCATCTTTACTGACACGCCATTGACTTTCTACTCCTTGAACTGCAAAGATATTGTTACGTAGATCGGGGTTCGAGGATTTTATGCAAAATCAGACGTAAACAACAAGACAGTTCTTTAAGAGCGATGAGTATTTATTGTTGGACTGAAAGATGAAGAAATGCAGAGGGCTGTAAGAATGGCAGATGTTCAAGATCTAAAATCTGCCCTGTTATATGTTATCAACGTCTTCTCTGTTTTCGACGTTGAGTCATTAAACCTTGAATTTCATCTCTCAATTTCTCAATCTCCTTTATCCACGGAGATTCACAGGGCGCATCTTCAGGCACTCTTGCTTCTCGGATGGAATGGTTGTCCCTGAGACTGGCTTGAGTGACGGCTTCAAATTTCAGTGCATATAACAGGGCAGATTTTAGATCTTGAACATCTGCCATTCTTACAGCCCTCTGCATTTCTTCATCTTTCAGTCTGTCTACGAAATACTCGAGGGAAATCATTTCTCGCACATTTGCTGAGAAATCTGAGAAAGCTAAGTTGGCGAGCCTTTTTATTTCGAAGGCATACTCTTGCAAACTTACTCCGGTTTTCTGGATTCTTGTTTTCAACTGCAGGCGAGCGTAGTCTTTGGGGTATTTCGGTCCAAACCGAAGATCCAGAGCATTATAGAGGGAGTTCAAATTTAAAAGCTCTTTGTCGGGAAGAGTCAGCAGTACTTCAGGGGCTTCTCCTCTAAAGGATGCCTCTAACTGACATGCTTTGAACCGTTCAGTCCATCCATTGGCTTCAGATATTATCGAAAATTGAATCTTATACACCTTCCAGTTGCTCTTTCCGTCATAGGTGGACAGTTTCACTGATACTGGTGAGGCAGGCACAAACTTTTTTCTGTTCGTCATATTCTCGCAAGCTAGAATCTTCTTTTCAAGATCTTCTACTCGCTGGCTAAAATTTTCAGCCACTTCTTCAATTCTTTCTTCAACTTGCTCTTTAATCCTTTTTATTTCCATTTCCATTTTCTCTTCAACTGCTGCTATTTTCTTTTCTAAAGTATTTCTCAGCTCTTCTTGACCTCTTTTCAAGGCATTGATGCCCTCCAACAGAGCCTTCAGTTGCTCATTCATCGCTCTTGTTATTGGCATAAAATCCCACTTCTGACACTAAATAGTTAGGTAGATCGTGGTTCGAGGATTTTATGCAAAAGCAGTCGTAAACAACAAGACAGTTCGTTAAGAGCGATGACTATTTATTGGCGTAAATCAATCCTTAAAATACAGGATTCAACAGAATAAACAGCAGAAGGATTTCACACCTTCAACGGCACTCAGACACAATAAGCAGTGTTTAAAATACACATATGTAAAAGACTATCCACAAGCACATCCGAGCTAATCAAGTTCAAGACAAGTCTACTAATCGCTAATCAAACAGTGCTCACTACTCGCTGGTTGAAATCAGACTGGCCGTTTCGGCGAGTATCTCTCTATTTATAGCCGGGACCGAAAGTTCCAGAAAGAGGCGCTCGCGTCATAGATCGTGAAATTAGTGGATTTCTCTACTAATTTCTAGAAGACTTCAGAGGGTCCCGAACTCATCAATATGGTTACCAAAGTCGCCTAATTGGTCGCCAAAGTCGCCAAATATTTCGCCAAATTCCCTTTGAATCGCCATTATAACGTAAGGGACGGCATTGCTTGTGAATATTAACTCATTAACATGAAATAAATATAGAATAGAGTAATATAAAGGCAATGCACATCCGAATACAAATTATTTACATTATCTACACTATTAAAATCCGAAGGTAAACAAACGTATGAACCTAACTATCTATGTATCTACGTATGTATGTATCTATGTGCGTCTATCTCCTCACGAACCGCACCGCGCAGAAACTCGCGGAAGGTACCAAAAGTTCGGGAATTTTCCTGGCAAGCCGTATTGCCCATTTATATTCCGATATTGCAATTAGTTAAAAAGAAATTAATTAAAAACCTCCGAAAAAACCGTTTTATTCGTGCAAACTTTAATTCGTCTCCATTGTTGCAGCAATGTTATTGTTACAACAGTGACAAAAGCAGGCGTCGAAAATCGGTTTTCAGCCAAACTTGGAATTTCATGGCCTTGCTGTGTTGACTGTATTAATTTACTCTGTTTAAAAAACAAATGCTTTTAACGTGAGACTAACTTGAAATATATTATTAAAATCCCAAATTCTAAGATGTTTTACATTTTTTACAAATTTTGCTGCATTTCTGGGATTTAAATTTAACAAAAGTAAGAAAAGTAGATTGGTAAATTGCGTACATTTCTCAACGCTGCAAATTTAGACTTAGATGGAATATTGTAAAACTTCTTTAAAAAATTTGTGGAATTTCATAATTTTAAATTTTTTTTATTTTTCTGCATAGAATATTTTATAAAAGGCACTTTTCCGTTTCCAGGAGCCATTAAAATGCAACGAAAAAAACTGCTAAATTCAACAAATGCCAATAGTTTACGACATAATTGACCAGTTTGTGCATGTGTGTGTAAAGCTTATGGAACATGTGCAGAAAGACAACTTTCTGATACATCAGAACATATAGTTTTCTTTATTTTTTAAAAAAGCAATTTAGTGTGAAAAACATTAAAAATATAAGAAAATCCTAAAATTTTTTTATTAGATTGTATTATTTTCATTTTGAATTTTTTTTATACAGTGAATGAAAGCAAATGTGCCTACGTTTTCTCTCCCATACTTCTTTTTTTCTTACAATTACATATTTTTAATCAAATAATCAAACATCCAGAAACAAGCAGTTATTTTTCATTCATTATTTCGTGAAAACGGATATAAATTAATATTATTTTAAAAAACTAAATCGGTATTGTTTTGTATTATATTTATTAAAAAATTAATTATTCAATAATAATATAGTGCATTGTCTGTTTTATTGTGGAAAAAACTAAATTGAATTTGTAAAGTACAAATAAAAAATAGAAATTTAAAAAAAAAGAAAGAAAAAGAGTTTTTATACATGAAAAGGCCCGTGTAACGCCGGCTAAACTGAGGGAAAAGAAACCTATCTGTGAAGGAAAAGAAATTGGGGACACTTTAGAAAAGGTAATTTTAATGACAAAAGTGAAGAAATCCCTCACATCGCGCCTACATCCTTAACCTGAAGTGCTGGAATTGAGAGGGAAAAAGGAAATTTCCATTGAGATAAGTTATAGCCTCGGAAAAAGCCCGTGCAACACCGGGCTAAATGGAGGGAAACAGACCAGCCTGACAAGACAAAGTCGTGGTTGAAAATTCGTAAAATTGAATTTTAATAACAAAATATAGAAATCACACAAAAATAAGGAAGTAATGACATCGAGAACGGAAGCGGAAATTTCGATTGCCAAAAAGTTCTACATTCGTAAGAGTCCGTGCAGGTCAGGCCATGCAACCATACCATATGCAACGACATAAGTTTGCCTGAAAATTGATTAAACTGAAACTTTATTACGTAGCTGTTTTGATTTAATTAATTGACATATTATTATATTCATTCATTAATGATATATTAAAATGTCCGGCAAAGTCGGGGTAATCTGATGGGAAACAGACCCGTCCGATGGAGCAAAGAGGTGGATGAAATTTCGAAATAGGGTATTTGAATGAAATATTAATATGGAAGTCACAAACACACCATGAAGAGTGCTTACACCGAGATGGGCAGGGGAAATTCTTAAGGCAATAATATTTATACACTTGAAAAAGCCCGTGTAACGCCGGGCCATGCAGCTAGTCTACACTATTAAAATCCGAAGGTAAACAAACGTATGTACCTATCTATATATGTATCTATGTATGTATGTATCTATGTGCGTCTATCTCCTCACGAACCGCACCACGCAGAAACTCGCGGAAGGTACCAAAAGATTGGGAATGACCCGGGAAAGCCGTTTTGACCATTTTTTATTCTGATATTGCAATTAGTTTAAAAGATATTAATTAAAAACCTCCAAAAAACCCGTTTTTTTTCGTACAAACTTTGATTCGTCTCCATTGTTGCAGCAATGTTATTGTTACATCAGTGACAAAAACAGGCGTCCAAAATCGGTTTTCAGCCAAACTTGGAATTTCATGACTTTGCTCTGTTGTGTGTAAAAACTTACTCTGTTAAAAAAATAACTGATTTTAAAGTGAGATTAACTTGAAATGTATTATTAAAATCCCAAATTCTAACATTTTTAAAAATTTTTTTCAAATTTCTCTGCATTGCTTGGATTTAAATTTTTAAAAAAAGGAAGTTATGACTATTTTAAAGTAGATTGATAAATGTATATATATTTCTAGACGATGCTAAATTAGACTGAGATTAAATATAGTAAAAGTCATTCTAAAATTTAGGAAATTTCGTAATTTTGAAAATTGTTTCTATTTTTATGCTTTTTTCCACATAAAATATTTTAAAAAAGGCACTTTTCCATTTCAAAGAGCCATAAAAATGCAGCAAAAAAAATTGCTGAAGTCACCAAATGCCAGTAACCTAGGACAGAATTGACCAGTTTGTGTATGTGTGTGTGAGGCTTATGGAACATGTTCAGGAAGACTACTTTCCGATACACCACAACACATAGTTTTATTTGTTTAAAAAAAAAACTAATTAGTGTGAAAACATTAAAAATATAAGAAAATGCTAAAATGTTTTTATTTGACAGTATTATTTCCATTTTGAATGTTTTTTATGCAGTGAATTCAAGCAAATGTATGTGTCTAGGTTTATTCTCTCATGCTTCTTTTTTAAAGTTACATATTTTTAATCAAATAACCTAACATCCAGAAATAAACAATAATTTTTTATTCATTATTTAATAAAAACGAATATAAATTTATATTTTTTTTAAAAAAAACTAAATTGGTATTGATTTGTATTATCTATTAAAAAATTAATTATTTAATAATAATATCGTACATAATCTGTTTTCTTGTGGATAAAACTAGATTAGTTTTGTAATTTAAAAATTGAAAATAGAAATATAAAGAAATAACTTATCACTGAGAGATAAAAGACTGAAAATAGTTTTAGACACGAAAAAGCCTCTGTAAACGCCGGGCTAAGCTGAGGGAAAAGAAAACTGTTTGTAAAGGAAAAGAAATTGAAGACATTTCAGAAAGGAAATAATTTTTAATGACACAAGTATAGAAATCCCTCACATCACGCATACACCCTCACCCAGAAGTGCTAGCATCGAGAAGGAAAAAGGAAATTTCCATTCAGATAAAGTTATACTCTTGTAAAAAGCCCGTGCAATGCCGAAATAAATGGAGGGAAAACAAACCAATCCGTCAGCACAAAGACGCGAAGGAATTTCGAAAAAGGGAGTTTTAATGACAAAATATAGAAATCACACACAAAATCGAGGAAGTATGACATCGAGATTGGAAGAGGAAGTTTCCATTGGGAAAAAATTATACACTTGAAAAACCCCGTGCAGGGTCGGGCTATGAAGCCATAACATATAACACAATGACATAATATGGCGCTGAAAATTGATTTCAGGTAAACTAAAATTTTATGACGTAGCTTTTTTGATTTAATTTATTCACAGATTTAAAAAAAAAAGCTTTTAACATGTGATTAACGTGAAATATATCTTTGAAATCATAGTTTAACAATTACATATGTTGTCGTCAAAATCCAGTTTTCAGCTTTACTGGAATTTTACTGACTGATTCCTTCACTTTGATTGAAAAATAACTGCTTTTGATGCGTGATTTATTTCAGATGTTTTTTATTAAAAACACAATTTCTAAAACGCAAATATCTATAGTTTTTTTTTAAATTAAATTCCGAAAATAGATAAAACTTTTTTTAAGCATATTGGTAATTTGTTTACCTTCTCCAAAGGTTCCAACTGAATATTGTAATAATCTTTAAAAATTCAAGAAATTTTGTAAAATTCTATCTATTGACATTTCGTACACATAAAACTGTTTTTCAAAAAAAGGTAGTTTTTTTTGTTTCGGGGAACCGTAAAAATATAACTAAAATAACTCTCAAAATCGACCCTTGCCAATAATAATTAATGGTGGTAAGCCTACCACAGAATTCAAGAGTTTGAGGGCTTATGTTGCATGCGTGGAAAGACAACTTTCGGAGTGTACGTAGGCAAACATATTGTGTACATGAGAAACAGAATAACAAGAACATTTATAGCAAGAAAAAGCCCGTGCAACGCCGGCCCATGCAGCTATATATAGATGTAAATTAATATTTCAAAAAAAGATATTTTAATGAAATCACACCAGGTCAAAAAACACACCAGGAAGAGTGCTCACACCGATACGAGAAGGGGAAATTTTAAAGGCAAAAATATCTATACACTTGAAAAAGCCCGTGCAAAGCCAGGCCATTCGGCTAGTTGTATACAAAATTCGTAACAATATTATTATGCTGGAGTAACTGATAGTTACGTATTACTTTTTTTCTATGCTGTTTTAGTACTTTTTTGATTCTATTATCAAAGTAAAAATTTTTAAATGAATGTGTGCAGTACAGTTTTTCTTTGTCCCACGCTTATTTAATAAAGATCTCTCTAGAACTAAATATTTCTTATTTATAGGTTGGTCTCCTATTCCTGCAGAAGTCACTGCTTTAAAACAGGTTGCAAAGTTATTTGTTAATAATCTCAAATGTAAAACGCTAACATAAATACACCTTCTAAATTCAACGTTCAAAAGCAAGGAAATGAAGGGAATATTCACACATGTAATTTCAAAGCAACTATAAATGGTTCAAAACTAAAAGTAGCCAGAATCGGTTCTAAGAACTTTCGAATGCAGTATCTTGTACTTCAACGATCAAGTAATCGTTATTCTATAGAATACCTAGTTAAATCTTGGAATTCAATAATTTTATAAACTTTAACTGACTTGTCTAGTTATTTCATGAAATACCCAGTTTTTCTATGAAATAATGGATTTCGCACTTTAACGGCAATATATATATTGATGCAATACAAAATAGCTATCTAAGAATTTCAGAATGTTATAATGAAAATATTTACAGCAATGCCATTTTAATTTTAGCACTTCAAAAAAGTACGTTTTTTCTATATTTCGGTAATCTTTCTCCAAAGATTTAATTTCAGGAAATATATCTGGCAAATTTAATTTATTGTTCTACTGAAACTTTAGCCTTTTGAAAGATTTAAGCAATAACGGCAATTGCGCAAGCTCACGGATTTAACAACCCGCCATTTTTTCACCCTTCTTTTTATATTCTAAAGGTAAACTATCCAAATTAAGTCATTTGTGGCCTAAAAATCAATTAAGTTGTACTTTTAAGATAGAAAAATATAATTTAGCAAAACTTAGTGAAATTTATAAATAGTCTGTTTAATTTAACTTTTATTTAAGTAAACTTTTAGAATGCATACAGCATTTGTGTGACAAAACTCGATCACAGTATCTAATTATAAAAAAATATAAAGCAATGGTTTTCATTTTGATTTTGTAGGTAATCATCTTTTAAAGAAGTAAAAAATATTTTCCTAAAAATTTATTTTGAAAATTTTGTTATATTAGTCTGAGTGTTTTTAATTTTCAGGCACGGAGAAAATTTAGAATCTCTTTCAATATTTGGTAGAGGATATTTGGGGGGGGGGGGGTTTGGTCATTTACGTAGAAATATAATTTTATGCCATTTCTTTAAAAACTTTTCTTTTAAACATAATCCAAAATTTCAAAAACCGAATGGGTATCAAAAATGTTTCACTCTCCATTTAATGGAATAAAAAGAGCCAGCTATATATAATTATTTAACAGCATTATAATTATCTTAATTTATCCGAAGGGGAAAAAAGTTTATTCTTGTACGTATATTTTCAATAAAATGAGAAAAAAATAAGGAAGGAAGCTTTGTAACTTCTTCTAGATCACAATACACTAATCTGTGATTTCTTATGTTGAACACGATTACAATAAATTTCTTCAATGTCTTGTCCTATTACTTCATAAAGCTGCAGGGGATCCATTTCTTCTCGTACCGTGACAAAACAGCACTTTAAAACGAGCAGGAGCAGTGAAGGCGCTTCTTCCGGTCAAGGACATTTGTCCAATCAAAAAGGACAGCTCCTCACACTATATTTTTTTATTATAATGATACGTCACCTTTGAATGAAGAGTCGTAGTTATTACTTGCTTGTACATAAATTTTGATTATGAGCTTGGCACTAAGGAAATGAACATTTATTAGGTCACTTTTTTGGTCAAAATTTTATTTTAGGTCATTTTTGTCACAATTTTATGTTGTAGTCATTTTTTTAATATTGAATATATTTTTTTATTTATATTTTTCTTTGTGGAAGGATAAGATTTAGAGTCTTGTCTGCTTTTTAGATATACTGAAAAGCACGGATGTTCAAATATAACAGTTTTTCTCCTTTTCAATCTCTACATTTTGAAGATCCTTGCATTTAGACTTTTCAGAAATGTTCTGCTGAAGAATATAATAATGATGCCTAAATACTTTTTTATAAATTTATATCTTAAGGTAAATATTTAGGCAGTTTTCAATTTTTCAAAAAATCTACATAAACATTTACAATATTTTTTCAAAATCACGATATAGATCTTGATTATCAAACACATATTATAAGTAAAAGAATTTTCTAATATAGATATCTTCATAAAAACATACAGAATAGATATGTATATATATTAGAACTGAATATGTACATGTATTACAATACACATGCAAAGATATACATATATATTATGTGTATGTGCAATTTATTCATTTTATTAATAGAGATCCAGTCGTGGTAAGAAAAATAATCGAGTAGAAAAGCCATATGAAATTTGTTAATTTAATGTAAAGATTAGGAGAGCGGGGTTTATACAAAAATGCATTGCATTTGCCGAACTAAAACGGAGACAGTACGCTAAAACGCTTTTTACATTCAAATCATAAAAATATAATGGGGAAGATCTAATCAAATGTTCAAATGAAGGGAAGTATTAATTATTTTTAGAAATTACATAAGTGGTTTCAGGAAAAAGCTTTAATGACTCAGTAAGGAGTAGGCAAGCATCTAAGATATTATTTTTCTAGGTATCGCTAATAAATCTGTCAAAGTGTATAGGATTTAATCCTCTTAACGTGGAAATGAGATGAGACTGACATTTCGAAGTATAATATTAATAATTATGATTTAGGAAAAAAATACATAAAAGTAAAATTTTAAATTCACAAGTTTGCTTTTACACACACACACATATATGTAGTAGTTTCACGAGTGTTATGTCTTATTTGTTAAGTTACTCCGTTATTATTTTACATATAGACACTTAATTACGAAACACACACAAAATCAAAGTACAACAAAATACGATGGACAAGAGCTTAACGGAACAGTATACATACACTCCTGGCCACACAAAATGCAACACCCTGAAGAAAGCATGCGAACTTTTTCTCGGAGGGAGGGGTGTAA
This sequence comes from Trichonephila clavata, assembly GCA_019973975.1. Classification (NCBI taxonomy): domain Eukaryota; kingdom Metazoa; phylum Arthropoda; class Arachnida; order Araneae; family Nephilidae; genus Trichonephila; species Trichonephila clavata. Next base: position 13,728 of record BMAO01035143.1, read on the forward strand.
GCTGTTTACCTATGCCTCGTGAAGCCATAGATCGTCTTTTGACAAGTTTCTGAATTCGACAAAGAAGATAGTAGCCTATAGGGATCGCGGATTATCCTTCAGAAAAATCGATCAACGTGTTGGACGAAACCAAGCAACTGTGATGCGTATCAGTCATCGCTGGAGGCAGGAGGAAACCGATAGAGCCACTCGCACCCACCTTGTTTGTGTGCCTCCCCACTGTCAGTGAGGACAGGCGGACCAGGCCCATGCGCATGGCAGTGGTGGATCACGCAGCCACATGACGAACCATAGCACAACATATTCAGTCTATTACGCATCATTCGGTCTACTTGTACCTTTCGATGCCATTTGTACAGAGTTGAATGACCGCAAGACTTCCATTGCTTCGTTTACCCTTGAATGGATACCAGAGGTGTTTGTGCCGCCAATGGTGTGATGAACGGTGGACATGAACTACGGAATGGAATGGCATTGTATTTACTGACGAATCCCTCTTTGCCTACAACATCACGATGGTCGGGTGCGAGTTTGGAGACACCTTGGTGAGAGGCTGCTGAAGTTGCGTTATGCATCATTGCCTCACTGATCCTGGATCCGGTATCATGATTTTGAGAGGTATTGGATTTAACTGCCACACCCTGTAGTACGCATTGCCGGTACACTGAACAGCAAGCATACATCTCTGAGATGTTGGAGCCCGTGGTCCTGCTATAAATTCAGCACTTGCCGTCAGCCATATTCAACAGGATAATGCGTGACCACACGTGACATGCAATGTTTAGGAGTTCTTCTTTATTCATCAGATTAATTGCTTCTTTGGCTGCTTGTTCTCCCGATCTATCACCAATCGAAAACGTGTGGCCCATGCTTGTACAACAACTGGCCCAGGATACACCATCCGCTGCTACACCAGATCAACATTGGCAATATATGAAAGCACGTGGACTGATGTACCCCAAGGATACATCCAAAAGCCTCTTTGATTTTATGCCGCGTGTGGCTGTGTTTATACCAACAATGGTGGATACACTAAGTACTGATTTTGTCATCATCCACACGTCACAAGTGGCTGTATTTTTAATCGTTTGATCTTTGTACAACATGTTATCTGGCAAATAAATTTCATTATGATACCTCTGCTTCTTCTTGGTTTGCATTGTGTGGCTAGCAATGTACAAGTAGTGGCTGGCTGGCTAATTTTCCCTGAAAACTTTATTTTAAATACAAAGCGGCAACCAGTAATCAAAAACTCACGTGACTTCCGAAGACTACTATTCAGATAGGTCCAGATAATTGTATGATTTCGTTATGTAATTCTTAATTTAAATACACTGAGATTTTAATTTCAAGAGATAAAGTTACGATTTTATCCTGTTATGCGGGTAATTAACATTTACTTATTTACGTGAAGTCCTGGAGGTCAGGCCCATTTCAAATTAAAAAACTTCAAAGATGAAAATTAATGGGAATTATATATATATATATATATATATTCTATATATCTGAAAGAGAGATGAATCTATGAGAATTATTGAGTATCAAACGAATACTTGATAATTTTAAAAATGCAATTTTCAAAGTTAACAGTGAATAATATTCAAATCATGTTTAGTATATATTGCCTGTATTAAAATATGATAATAATACTATATTAATTTTAAAGTTTTTGTTTAAGAAAGGTGCTGAACCAGATAACATGTGTTGCAAATTTCTGAATGCACTGTACGTTTTAGCCAAATATTTGGAAATTATTTTTATTCCATTGAGAAAATTCTGATGACAAATTGGTAAAGAATGATAACGGAAAAATATTTCTTGATAAATAGAAGAAAAATTACAAATTAAGATTAATGATAA
>BMAO01035144.1:0-77692 GCA_019973975.1 Trichonephila clavata
AAAATTAAAGATTAAAGCATGCATCCCCGTATGACCCGCATGCTGACCCGTACCACCTAAAACAGCGTATTTTCTTTATTTATGTACAAAAATAATGTTTTTTAGATGTTAGCCTAAAAAAGACAAAGACAAAAATCTGTAAGCTGGTTTTGACCGATTGTTTTAAAAAAACTTACCTTTATATGTATTTAGTTTTCCTGCGTTTTTCGAGTAATATACAGTAGAACGTAGTTTATCCGAATCAATTCGTACCAGACACCATGCGGATACGCGATTGTTCGGATAATAGAATGCAATTCATGCAGTATATGAAAACAGACACTATACGAATATTGAAAATCATCACATGTGGGAAACAGGCTTGAAGAAAAAGCAAAATAGGTGCAAAATGTCGAAATTTTACCTTTATTGGGGAAAATAATCACTTATTTTTCGCTGTACCATTATACACCTTCGTCTTTTCGCTGCAAAGTCTCTGATTCTCTTGAACAGCAATAGTTGAGTAGGACAGCACTCTAGTTGTTTTTCGTACCATTCCATAGCTGTCTCTAACGCAAAAAACGTGTCAGCATTTGAAGGACTCTTAGTACCTTCTTTGTTGCTGCTGTCCTCGTCTCCATCCGTTTGCTGTCCGTCCCTTAAATAAAGTGCACGATCAATAACAATATTGTTTGCTTCCCTCATGGTTTTCCTTTTCTTCGTGCCATCTTCTGAGTCAAGTTTTGACACAAAATTTAAAATGGTTTTTCGTTTTCTCGGCTTTTTTATATGTCAAAAATTGTTGACTTTCCAACATTATAAAACTGTGCTAGAGATGGTTCAATATTTTAAGTTTTGTCTCTATGTTCAAAACGTTGCGCTTCCATTATGAATTCGAAGCCATAGCTGTTCACAACTCAACAAAAGTGCACGTATACAACCCCTCAATTGAAAACAAACTGACCTAATATTCCGAGCAGATGTTTACCAAATCACACAACTGAAATTCCCGAAATATCCCTCACCTTGGATTTTCCCGTCACTTTTGGCATCACGCGAAACAACTGTTGCACATTGCACTGTTCGAAAACGTATCCGGACTATATTTGAGGCTCCGAATAATAATCGTTTGGATAAATGACGTTCTACTGCACATGTAAAATGTATTTATGTTTACCAAATAAATAAGTTTTAGAAATAAAATTGACATTTTGGTAAAATAAACCCATTTTTTTTCATGAAATATTTTTTTACCCCGCAATTGACAAGTATACTCGTCGGTTTCCGTGGCATACATAATTGTGTGTCCTGAAAGTGGAGCATCACAGTTAATAAGTTAATAAAAAATAATGGTTTTATATAAAAGAAAAATAATTAATTAATTATCTAATTTTTATGTTTAAATAATATTATATTAGAGCAACACATTAAGCGAAAGGTGTTATGATTATTAGTTATAATACTTGATGCTATATGAGGAGAACAAACACTATATACTAGCTTCCATTACAAGGTTTTTGAAGATGATTGAAGAATCGAGTAGAATACATAAAATGATATTTTCTTTCACTCAAGACAAGAAATCTTCTAAATTTTGAATAGTATTATGCATATATTAGAAAATGCATAGTTTTCATAGTTTTGACATATGAGTGAAAAAAACATGAAAATTAATAATTTTCAATCATATATTTTTTTTTAAAGAAAAAATAAAATTTGCAATAAAAAATAAATAATAATATAAAAGAAAACAATTAAAAAACTATTATAAAAATAAATTAAAGTAGTTATAATAATTATAAATTAAAATAATTATATTAAAATTTAAAAAATAGATTAAAAATAAATAAAAATATAAAGCGTTGACTTTTTTCAAATAAGATTGAAATTTCTTGGCAGGGTACATCTTAAAATATACTTTGGTTGTATTACTAACTGGTGTTGGGTTTTTGGCGTCTTGCACTAATGAAAGTTTTATTGCGCATGTGTACACGCCGTCATCATCCCTCTACCAGATTCCTCTGTCGAATTTTCTGATTTTTTTGTTCTTTTCACATGAAATAGCCAGTGGGAATTTTTTTCTGTCAAATACATTTCGAGTGTGCTTGGAGATAATAGGTCAGACTATTGAAAAACAAAACATATGGTAACTTACACAAGTACACCATCTCTTATAATTCTTCTGCCTTTCTTATATGTGACCGCGTTAGCCAAATGGTCAAGGTATCAGATCATGGCTAGCGTGTCATGAGTTCGAGCCCAGTACCGCTAAAGACCAGCCGTGTAGGGGAGCGATACACGTTAAATCTCTCTAGAGCTCAAACGTCTTCCCGTTTGTGTGGTAGTTTGGAAAGGGGTGCCGGGCTCAGGTTGCATCCGCGTCACTTGACCATGGTTCAAATTTACGAGGCCCGTCCCCAAACGCCCTCGTGTAGCTGAACAGTGGGACGTTAATATTCACTCACTCACTTGAATTGATTTCTTATAGGACATTCTTATTTTTTTTCTTGCCGATCCAAGAGCCCAACTTGTTGTCCTGGACACGAGATCGTACTGGTCATTGGCAAGTCACGGAATTGAGTAATGATGTCTTTGGAGACTCCACCATTTAGGAGAACTGATTCACGTTAAATCTGTCATGGCTCTAATCTCATTCGTGTGGTAAGGAATTTAGGAGAGTGGAGTGCCGCCTCATATTTCCCATCTTCAAAATTATTCCAGAATAATGAGATCCGTCGCTAATAGTCATTGTGCCGCTTTAGTGAATGAGTGAGCGAAAATAACGTCCCACTATACAGCTAATCGAGAGCTTTTTGCGACGGTCCTCGTAATCTTGAACCATGTTCAAGTGACGGGGATAACACCCGATCTGGAACCCTCCTCTTAGTTTCTACACCACAGCAACGGGAGAATGTTTGAGCTTCGACAGATTTAACGTGCACCCCTCCCCCTCTACACGGTGGATGTTCAGCGGTACTAGACTGGAAATCATGACACGCCGGTCACAATTCCGTTACCTGGACCACTAGGCTGCCGCGGCTACCATGTTGTTTCAGCATGCAACTTTAATAAATACTAAGAACTGGATACGTTTTGTAATTTTGAGCCAGAGATAGATAAAGAGATTGATACCTTATCTACCTTTTGATTCTTCGTGTGCTTACTACAGTCAACATGATTACGACAGTGTCATGATTTCAACCTAGAATTGCAGAAGATCCACCATGCAGATGGGGACATGCACGTTAAATCAGTCGAGGCTCAAACGTTCTCGCGTTGGTGTAATGCAGAATTTAGAAGAATGGTGCCAGCTCAGGTGTCCTCTTCGTCACTTGACCATGGTTCAAAATTACAAGGGAATTCGCCAAACACCCTAGAGTGGCTGAATTATGTAACGTTAATATTCACTCACTACAGGATGAGCTTAGGATTAATTATGTTCTAACAATACTTCGAAAAAACACAAGGACTTCGAAGGGAATAGTAATTTTGAACCACAGAGTCAAGTGATAAGGACGTCACATAAAAAACACCTCCATTACGCCAACGATGGTCTTCGGAACTTGACGTGCCGGTTTATTCCACAAACAAGTCATTGTTGTTTCAATTTTTATTTTATGAATCACCTGCATTTTGTTTACATTTTTCATAAATTAACTATCAATTCGATTTATCTTTTTTTTTAAACAGATTTCATTTAACTGCATTATTAAAGTACTATAATACGCAAGCTAAAAAATAGAACCATTTTTAATTTGTTGATGATTTGTTGTGATTTATTCATACTGTTTTATTAATTTGTAAAACATATTTAATATTATAAATAATGCTATTTTTATTAATAAAGACCAGCATGAATTAATGAATGACGATATTGTCATACCAATGGCTCTAGGCAGAAGATTAAATATTCTACATCTCCCGTATGCTACTTCATTTAGTAATGTTAAAATGAATCTGCAAAATCCATCACTTAAACTGATTAGCGTCTTTGAATATTTAGTGCTCATCCTATTAAATATGCATAAGACATATTAGGTGCTCTTAATCTTTATGCAGGACTCAAACATGATAATTCTGTCTTCAGGAAAATAAGATATACGGTTTGAGAAGTACAAAGGTGCAGACATACAATAACAGGAAAGAAAGGTGACAGAAACAGCTTAAGCCAGAATCAACATGAAAAAAATTAGCATATTCCATTGATAACGGTAATTCTCTTCCTGGAGTAATGATGAGTAAGTAGATTTCGAATTTCTTACTCATGCAAATGAGGCGGTAAGAGCAAATAAGTCATTCACTCAAACATTATCACCGTGTGTAACCCTCAGTCTTCACCTAGACAGGTCCAGTGGTATGGAAATAATTCTGACCGTTCCTTTGAGCCCCTTAAAACAAACCAGAAACACTCCTTGTACACCTCTCGACCTTTTCTTCTTTCCTCACAACCCGCGCGTTCTTTTTTTTCGTTTTGTTCACCATATTTTCTACAATCAACCACACCTGGACACGAAAGGGTTTGACTAGTTAAGTTAGTTCTGCCAATGCGGAAGCAGAAAAGTTCGAAATTCCTCGTCGGGAAGGAAGCGTTGTCCTTTGAGCACCCGGTCCGTGTACGATAACGCGATTCTTCTTTCTGAGATGTCTATCGGGTGATGATATCCTGCAAGTATTCCCTTTCTTTATGGATGGTATTAGTACATGCCTCTTTAAAAAACCTTAATCCCAATTGATTGCTTTCACGAAATGCTGTTTGTTCTATTGTGTTTAAAGGGATTCTGTGACTCGTTGGCGAGATGGAAAATCTTGTCTTGTTATGAGTCTGATTAAGACAGTGTGGTATTCTTTCAGTAAATTTATGTAGTATTTTTGTCAATTGCATTGTTGTATAATTTCTTCTCAAAGAAAAGAAAAGCAATGAAAGTGTGCGCTTATTGTTTAATGCTGTAATCGAATTTGTTATTTGCTTATTTACTGACTAATTGGATAGTTCCGATCTTCTCCCTATATATCTATATAAATAAGATAAAATAATAAGTGGGAAACTAGTATTACCTACAAGGCCAAAAAAGAAATAAATTGGATTCTAAGTATCTATCTGTCTCTCTCTCTCTCTCTCTCTCTCTATATATATATATATATATATATATATTATAAGGACTTAAAACTATGTTTAATTGCACATTTTTAGTTCTTAAGACTAAAAATTTTGCTATTATACGTACATAGCACAGACTTTGCCCCCCCCCCCAACGATGAAAGGGGGAGGGTTGCGGGGATGTACGTCACGCCACTGAACAGAGGCAATCTTATTTTTGACCTATACTCTCTTGTTATATTTATATTTATTGCCTTGATTAGTGATTTATGGAAATTTAGCTTATGGTTATATTATATATATATATATAATCACGCAAAATTTCTCTACAAGAGAGAGTGATGAATAAACATGATCAAACTCAAAAGAATTGAAATTGTAAGATAACCAGACAATAGATTTTAAATGGAAATAAGAAAAATTAAAATAATAGAGTTAAATATAAAATAATATAAAAGCATGGATGCTACAGTATTATAAACATTGCTGACTTAGGACAGTTTAAATATAAAATCATTTATATAAAAGAAGGGTTGGACATGTTTTGTGGCCAGCCAACCTCCCCCCATTCTGTTAATAATACTAAGCAAAAACCTATTGAAACCTAAATATGTATATATATATATATAGGTTTCAATAGGTTTTTGCTATATATATATATATATTTTTTTTTTTTTTATATTATTATTGCAATTTTAATTCTTTTCAGTTTTGATCATGTTTATTCATCTCTCGCTTGTAGAGATATTTTGACTATATATATATATATATATATATATATATATATATATGTATGTTTATATATATATATGTGTGTGTGTATTTACATATATTTGGACTCAAAATTATGCTTAATCACACATTTTTAGTTCTTAAGGCTAAGAGTTTGCTATTATACGTACAACTGAGGCGGTGGCGTACCGGGGAATGCCCCGTACTAAGTCAGGTTTTGGGCCCCAAGCGGGATCTCCCAAAGGATCCCAAAACCATAACATAACATAGGCTTTGGGGCCCCCTATAGTCCTGGCCCCTCCACGATGGGGGGTTTCGGGGGTTTACGTTACGCCACTGAATAGATGAAATCTTATTTTTGACCTATATTCTCTTGTTATATTTGTATTTATTGCCTTGCTTCATTAGATTTATGGAAATTTAGCATATGATGATTATACACACACACACACACACACACATATATATATATATATATATATATATTAGTGCAATGACAAATTAGTAAATTCAAAATCAATAGAAAATTAAACTGGATGAAAATAAGTAAAAAATAATGTTTTGAGCGTATTACTGCTAAAAGAGAAAAGGGCGTTGTTTATTCTTGCTGATTTATTTAGATTAGAAAAATTCACAACTAAGAAATTAAAAATGTTATTTTTAAACTATATTTCTATTTTTGTATAGCAAAATATAGTTTTTAGCACGTACTTGAAAGAAAAAAATCGAAGCCTTCAAAATACTTTTAATTGAATTAAATTGGTACATTATTCTTTTTCAAAATTCTGATGAATAACAGCATCGAAAATCGGTCAATAAAAATAAATGATGATCACACAAAAAATTATAGAAGCGGAAACAATTTTCTAATAAATAAAAGAACATTATATATATATAAGAATTCTCAAAATAAGTTTTGCATATATTCGTTCAAAATTAATTATTTGCAACTTAAATTAAAAATAACCTCTTTGTCTATATAGAATGCTTAAGAAATTTAAATATATTCTCGAAAAAGGAAAAGAAAGTGAAGTTAAGTAAATTTTTTGGAAAATAGAATTTTATATTTAATACATTTTTAAAATAAAGCACAGTATTTTGAAACCTACAACTGCATTTATGGAATAAATCAAGAGGAAATCAAAATAAGCATTTAATACAATTAAGAAAACATATAAAGGAATTTACCCCAATTTTTAAAAAAATTGCATGAAATCTATAAATATAAATGAATTATAAACATAGTATTTTTACGCCTCTGTAAATGAGTAAAAGAATTATTATTTTCTTACTGATATATAAATAAATTAGTATTGTTCGTTTGTTCTTATTAAATATTCACAAATATGCTGCTTTCATTTATTATTAATCTTTCTAAATTTTTCCCTTTTATTCATATACTAATTTAACTAATTATCCCTTTGTGCTATTATTTTGACATACTGTGTGTACGCGATATGTATTCTACAATTTTATCTTTATTACTTTTGTATTTCCTTCTTATTATTTACATTCCGTTGCTTTTGAATGTTTAAAACTTTTATGTCTGTATCTAAATATAAATATTTTCATTAAAACTTTGTCATTTTCAATATCTAAAAATAACTTATATATATAAGCTCGGATCCTGGTATTCTTTGCGACCTACTATGAGAAAAATAGAGTTATTCATTAAACATGTGAAACATATATTTTATAACACTTCCCTTTCATTATTTTAATGAAAAAAATATAATGTTATTTTAGATCTTATTTAAGTATTTAACCAAATAACTGTGGTGCTGCCGTTTGGGAGTGCTCAACTTTGTGTGTCACGGAAATTGAGCGATAACAAATAACTCGTGAATCATAGAGTAAGTATTACTGTTAAAGTATTGGTTCAAAAAAAGGCGGTTATTTTATAAAATATCCAATTATATTTCTAATACTTATTTATTTGGTTAACATAAACATGTATAGCATTCATATTGTTTGAAAAACGCACTTGTCTCATGGCTAACTATATACCTGTAGGAACCATATTATAAATTAACTTACATATTTTTGCACCTTTGCTTCTTTTAGTCTTAACATAAAAAAAAACATCATTATAAAACATAATTAAATTTGCTACACGAAGCTCTAAGCTACTTCAGCCGGTGCATGCAAGAACGTATTCATGGGTTGAACTTAAATTTTTCAAATTTTTATTTATTTGTTTTACTCCGACCTGGCATCAAAATATTTTAAATAGTTTGAAATTTGAGAACATGTTTTGTTTCTCTCAAAAATCACAATTGAAATAGCCAGTGGTCACTACTTTTTACCTATGACGAGTATACTCCACAAAGCCCAAAATAATGAAACTTCTCCATAACGAGAACACTCGTCAATCAGATTTAACTGGTTAATAAGAACCTTTTTCTATTCCTACTATTATCCACCATCTCTCTCTCTCTTTCTCTCTGTCAGCATATATAAATATATATATATATATATATATATATACTGGTGTCCAAAAGTTAAGCATAATTGATAATTATGTGAATAAAGAAGGAACTGTAAATCAGAATGGCGGGAAACGTGATGTGCGAGTGTAAAATGGTTATAAAATAAGGAGGCAAATCAAACGAATGATAATAATTAATTTTATTATCCAAAGTAGCAGTTTGAAAGATAACTGAGCATGGCAAGGATTCACACTTTAAAGAAAAATTAAAGAAAACATTAAATAAAATACTGATGCTGCAGTTTAATAAGGCCTGTGGTCACCTCTGACAGCCAGGCACGCTGCACAGCGATTTACCATACTTGGTATGAGATAATGAAGGAGTTGTGGGCTCAAACAGTTCCAAGCTTCTTGGAGAGCACTCTTCAGTTCTGTAACGGAGCTTTGTGGGTGCGAAAGAGCTGCAATTTGTCTCCCGAGCATATCCCATATATGCTCGATTAGATTTAAATCAGGGGAGTTCGCAGGCCACAACATGCGCTGGATGTTTTCCGTTTCAAGGAAGTCATCAATCAGCACCGCTCTGTGACAGGGCACATTATCATCCATGAATATGAAGTCAGGACCGACAGCACCTCGAAACAAGCGAACATAAGACTCAAGAACTTCGTCTATGTATCTTTGAGCAGTCACAGACCCGTGTCAAAGAAATGGAGGTATGTGCAGCCGTCCATCATGATGCCTGCCCATACCATTACTCCCCTTGATGGAAAATGATGTCTTTCCGTTATGTTTCTTGGTTCAAAACGTGTTCCACGTTCTCTCCATATCGTTACTCACCGAGAATCACTACTCAGACTAAACTGGGACTCGTCACTGAACATCACATTGGCCCACTCTCCCACACTCCAATGTTGATGCTTCAAACTTCAAACAAGTGCGTTTATGCGCCAACGTGAGGGGAATGCAAACTTCTGGTCTTCTGGCAAGCAGGCCAGTATGATTGAGTCTCCTATAAACAGTTTGTCTCGAAATTCATATTCCTGTGGCGACCGTGAGTGCCGAGCCCAGTGCTCTAGCAGTACTGCCCCTCTGACATCGCGCACTTATTACCAGATATCGGTCTTGGCCAGGGGTTGTGACTCTTGGTCGACCTGATACTGGCTGTCGAGTAACATCTCCCGTTCTTTGAAACCTCTGCCACAGACTTGAGATCACAGACTGGTCCACATTCAGAATTCGAGATACTTCGGTTTGTGATCGTGAGGATTCCAGCATTCCAACGATTCTTCCTTTTGTAAACATGTCCAATTTGCGTCTTTGTGCCATCATTCACTTTGTTTGATGGTTAATAATGTTCCTTCGCACAGCAGTTGCACAAAACTTGTCTGAACTGCCTATGCTGCGTGAATCGGTTTATCCGCGTTCCGACATGCGCCGGTCTTGCTCGCAGAATGTAGTCGATTGAAAAGTTTTGCATGAACCTAATGTTTCTTCTTCACCCAATTAATATCTGCAAGAAATTTGGAATAATTTTACGAATATTTACTCCATGTTTTTCGCATTTTACGATTTATGCTTAACTCTTGGACACCAGTGTATATTGTTATCTATATCCTCCTAAATTTATAAAAAGTTACCTAACAGTTAAATTAAAATATTTTATTAGTTGTACAGTTAATAGATAGATGGCCCCTCAAGCTAAGTAAATTACTAATATTATATTTTATTTAAAATGAATTGTATATGTCTGAGTAGTACTTTTATTTTCTATAAATTTTAAAACAAAATAGAGTTTTTAAATGTGTATATATATAGTATTAATGTTATTTCATCAAAACTTAATAATTTTATGCGTTACTGTTATTGTCCATTGCCCGGGAATATGTTCTGCAGTACTCACCGTGGTAAGTTTTTTTCTAATAATTTTAACTTTCATTTTTAAATGTTTTAGTAATTATTACAGGATATAATATTATCTTTTTACATTAATAGATTATGGTTTTATTTATAATAATAGTTAAACTCTTCTCTTGCTTCCCTATGCTTCTTGCTTTCCCTATGGCCCAGAGTATCTGAAAATTCAGGTGAAGGTTGACTGGCCGAAAAACATTGTTTAAATCTGCAATCCTGGTTCCTAAGGATAGAAATTTGTTCTAGTACTACTGTGCCTAAGACTATTCTATCATGACTGTAGTTATCTTAGGCTTATAACTGTTTTTTGTATATTTTGTAATATACATATATTAACGATTGAGAATTTGAACAAAATATACAGTAGAAGTCCGATAATCCGGCAAGTTCGGGACCGGCTCGGTGCCGGACTACCGAAAATTCCGGTCTATCGAGCGGTAATTATAAGAACAATTAGGTTAATAATTAAACTACAAATACAGTATGCAAATACATACAACAAAGTTTATTTTACATTTCATATAATGTATGTACACGTACTGTAAATCATATTTCACTTAGATTTAAAAAAGTCACGAATGTCTTTTTGTTTTCTTGACTTTTGGTGTTTAGTATAAAATTTATTTTTAATCATATGGAAATCAATAATTTCTGAAGCACTGTAGCTAGTACTAGCCTCAGTAAAAAAGATAAACTTATTCAGTGATTCTGCAGCTTCTGGTCACTGTACAGTTAGAACGAAAATCACTTTTTTATAAACAGTTTCAAAAGTTACGTTTACTGCGGTGTGAAAGGACACAAAACAACAACGCACAAAAAAATGGCGAAGACGCTTCGTGATTGATTAACGGAGCTGCACTGCATCTGAATTTGTTGTGACAGCTGAGACTAGCCGGCCGCTAATTGTTTCCGAACAATACCGAGGGCTTCCGGATGATCCGAACTACCCCGAAAACTTCCGAATAGCTCTCGAGCGTTTTTATTAGCTTTAAAGACAAACTTTTGGAGAAAACCAAAATTTTTACAATTTTCCGGAGCGATGCCGGACTATCGGGCATTCCGGACTGTTGGATGCCGGACTAATGGACTTCTACTGTATATATATATATATATATATATATATATATATACATATATACATATATCTTGTTCAAATTATCAATAGTTAATAAATAATAAAACACATTCTATTCATCCATTCAAGCTCAAATAAATTTTTTAAAACTTTAGTGGATGACACTTGATGCTAATATAGTTTTTTTTCTTCAAATATTAATCCATTAATTAAATTTAAAAATGAATAATTAGTGAAACAAAATAATATTTAACAAAAATAATAGTTTGACAGCATATATAGAAAGAAAAATCGTTCGCGGTGTGTCCCTGTAAAGTAATGGTTAGTGTGTTGGACTTGTAATCCAAAGATCGTGAGTTCGAATCCCGCCTGGGATTTTCTTTCTGAGAATGTGATTTCTTTTTTACTATACTTTTTTATTAGAATAATTAAATTAATTATAACAAACAAAAAATAGTCTAATACCATATATATAAAGGAAAATAGAGAAACTTGCAAGGAAAATTGCTTTCTATTATGTCACTTAGAATTGTGATTTTATCATATATGTATATACATATTTATATTAATTGTAATTATTTAATAAAAAATAAAATTATTTTTTCTTTGTTGACCTAAGTAGGAGAATTTATATTTCTTTTATATTACTTGCGTGTTCTATTATTCTTCTTTAGATAAAAGCTGCATAAATAAATATCCCGCAATTCTAGAATTTAGAATGTCTTCTAAACGTTCTTGATGTTTTCTGTGGCATTTTATATTTAATTTTAAACGCAGGTTTTTGATTATGATGATAATATTAGTTTGACGCGAATTTAATCAAAAGAACAAATTTACCGCATTCTTTTTCTTCGGTCACTTACATAAGTTTACAAATCTCATTAACCCTAGATTGTTGACCCCCGTCATTTCGTAATGCTTATTGTCTGTAAGTAATTACAGCTCCTTTCTGTCCCTCTCATTGATCCGGATAACCTTATTTTTTTTTAAAGAATCAACCCAAGGTGACCTGACATGCCTGGATATAAGATGGATTATGTTGATATTATTCCTACAGTATAGTTAAAATTTATTGCTGACTTGAAACTACAGAAAGGAATATATATATTTTCTTACAGCAGCTATACTTTAAAAAATCCTTGTCCGTATAAAGGAAAGAATGAGTATTTGCTTAAAAACTCTTTAATTTTGTGTTCTCTAAATATCAGTAAGAACAATTTTAATCTTTACAAATAGAAACGGCAATTAGAAATATGAATAACTTTCATTTTAGTCAAAAATAAAAAATGTCTGGGAGAGATTTATAGTTTTTCATGGTTGTTTTTAAAAATCGAATGATGTGTGTACGTGTGCGTACTATTTTGCACTTTGTGTATGTTAATTTGTTTGTTATAAATGTATATAATAATTATCCATTGAAATTTTCTTTCTAGGAAGTTCTTCGTTGTTGTCAAGGTCACAGACTCGTGGCTGAAGTGAGTTCGAGACTGGTACCGCTGAAGACCCGCTGTGTAGAGGATCGATGCACGTTAAATCTGTGTGTCCTCCCTTTTTTGAGGAGTTGAAGTTGGAAAATGAGGGGCAGTTCAGGCTTCGTCCTCCTCACTTGACCATGGTTCAAAACTACAAGGTCCATCACCACCAACCTTCGATCTGCTTTACAGTGTGACTTTAAAATAGCTCACTCGAGGAACTTCCTGTAATTTATGATATTATTGAACCTTCTAAGATATAGCGTGATAATTAATTGTTTCAATTTAACCCCCTAACGGGAAATATCCTTTTAACCACAACTTTATCTCATAAAATAATACTATCGTAACACACGTAAAAGTAAGATGATGAAATACTACAGAAGCCACTGATTCTCACCAATAATTGTATAAATTAAAGGAAAACATATGACTCTCAAAGCATCTGTTGGGGAAAGATATAAAAGCTGAGATCTCCGGAATGAAAAGAAGAGCGTTTTTGTGTACTATCTATGTTTGTGTTGGTAGAATTCACTTTGTCGCTTTGTGTGTTAAAATCAGTAACGTGCAATTAAAAAACAAAGTTTTTCCTCATACATTCAATGACTCCAATCAAGTAAAGATGTTCCAATAACATATTTAATTCCAGTGAAAACGTTTGGTTTAAGTTTAATTGACTCTCATAAAGAAGCATAATTACTGTTATAAAAATTAACTCAAATTATCAATATAATTTAATAAAAATTAATTTAGTATATATATATATATATATATATTCAAAATTTCTCTACAAGAGAGAGAGATATGAATAACCATAATTAAGACTAAAAAGAATTGTAATTGCAAGATAACCAGACATATATGTATATAATACAGAAAATAATACAGCTTGATACTCTTTACAAAAAGATAATAACTTTTGGATACATGTAAAGAACTAATTTCTGATAATGTGGAAATAAGGGTTTATTATTCTCTGAGGGTATAAAAAAAAAGAAATGGAATTCATATATATTTTTAGGAACAAGTTAATTTTATTTCCAATATGGAAATGTAATATTATTTCATAAAAAAAGTTTGGGTAATATATAAAACCTAATACTCCTTAATTTCGTTTTATGAACTATGTGTTAATAACGTCTCAATATTCTTGGATTTATTTTCGTATTACGCTAATATAAGACAATGCTTTTTCAAAAGAATTTCAATATGATATGTGCATTTTTCACTCTATTACGTTTATCCTTCCTAAAAGATTTTTAATAACATTTTATGGTAATTTTCAATTTAGTTTATAAGAGAGCAACAGTTATTATATTTAATTTGTCTTTTTAGACTAACAATATGTTTGAAAAAAACTTTGCAAAAACTCTTTGACATCATGATGATATGAAATATTTTTATAACGTCAATCAATATTTCCTTCCAGAACTAAAAGAATTTTTACTGTATTGGATTTGACAGAATCAATTTATTTTTAATTCTTTACAATGTCTCTAGTTAGGTAACAGTTGATGCGTAATACATTGCAATAAATACAATATATCATTAAGTTTAACATTAATATTTAATTTATATTAATATTTATATATAAAGACTATAAATAATTATATTTATCCATTGTGTTCAGCATTATTAATATATTCTAACAATTTAATTATATTGAATTAGTTTTAGAGTAAATTATTCCTTAAACATATTTTTGACGAAGCCTAAAAATAAGAATATAAATCTAGAATAAATTTAAATGATTGAAACTTTTATAAATGTACACATTTAAATGTTAAATTAATTAATAAAAGTAACTGGAAATAAATGATATTTTCTTAACTCTATCTAACTATATATATTAAGTATATCAAAAATGATAGAATAATTCTTTTATCTAAATACTTTTGCAAATTGCTATCTTCTTGTGTTGTGAGATATTTAATAATTATAATTATTTAATTTAAATCAGACTCGTTTTTTTAATCTTTAAAAAATACTTTTGTAACTAGAAGACTAAATATTTTCTAAGAAATACCACACTAAACGTTTTATAATAATATTTGCAAAACGTTTTATAATTTAAAAAATTCTCAGAGTTAGACGTTGGTGTCTTTATATGAAATTCTCAATAGTCAGCACTGAAAAGATACGCGATTTTTGTTCATTTATCGTTCTTTTATTAAATATTCAATAATCAATTGGTCTTTTTCAATGTACTTTGACTTCAGTTGCTAAGAAAAATTCGAAACAACAACAGTATTTATAAACCTTTAATGAACATGAAAATATTATAAATAGTTATTTAGTTTGTCTTTTGGACTAACATCTTTGAAACTTTACAAAAACTCTTTGATTACAGGCAAAATACCGATATCGAATATTTTTAATCTCAATAATTATTACACTCAATAACAATATGAATTTTTGCAGGAATGAATAAATAAGATCAATTTATTTTTAATTATTTGAAATATCATTACAGGTAATACTTGTTATTCTACATTTTGTATACTTCAATGAGATTAATACTATATCATCCAATTTAATGATATTAATTCTCATTAATTTTTATATAAAACCTATAAGTGAATACATTTTTGCATCTACATCATTAATATATTCTAATACCTTATTTATAACGAATTAATTTTTGAGATAAAACTGCTCAGTAAACACAAATTTTTGACGTAGCTGAAAATAAGGAATGTGAGATTGGAACGGATTTAATATAAACAGTTAAATGTATACAGTTAAATGTTTAATTAATTATTAAAAATGAAAAATGGTATGATGAGAAATTAAATTTTTCTTAACTATGTAGTAAATTTAGTTAATAAAATAATTGTTTTATCCAAATGCAGGTTTAGATTATTATCGCCATGTCCTGCCTTTTAGCTACAGTAATAATTATTTATTTTAAGGTATCCAACTACCCTAAAATTGTGAATTTTGCAAAAAGTCGAAAAAAAATTTTATGATTTTATTTTATAGGCTATCTTTTTAGCTTTATAAAACTACCAAATTTATTATTTTCCGTTCTCTAGAACAAAAACTAGAACTGTCCAAGTAAAAGCAGATGCCCATTACTTTAAGCAAGATATATATGTCATACTTTAAAACGCGTTTTACTCGAAACGTGTTTTTTTAAATGCTCAAACGGGGCCAGCAATTGCTAAAAATGTTTTAAAAATAATTAATTGATTTTTTTGTTAATATTCTGTATAATAGTAGAAGTGTTTTAACCTTCAGATTTATCGATCACTGTTTTATTACAAAATTTACAGTCCCTTATGTTAATATAATCACTATTTTCTTAAGCAATTTCATATAAAAACTAAGTTAAAATGCTCTAGTGTTTGTAAAAATAAAAATATCTCTTATCCTGAAGGTCATTTCAAAAATGAATAACATAGCAACACATCAGAATTGAAAATTTGTTCATAAACTTTTGGTACAGAATGGGCCATGTTCATGTTATTTTTTGTAAATTTTCACCCATTTTTTTCTCATTTTAAACTTATTTTTCTTTTTTAAATTGTAATATATTTTTCTTAAAATGTACTGAACCAAGTCTGCAAAAAAATCCCATATCTGCATTTTTTTTTAAAAAAAGTTGGCGCAAGTAGTTGGATACCTTAAATCAGAGTTCCTTAAAATGACGCTTTGTGACAAAAAGAGGAATTTTTAGGACTAACTAACTTAAAAATGGCATGCTATTCTTTATCTTCCATTTTTTACAGAAAAACAAATACGAATTGTTAAGAATTAGATGTGTGTGGCATGTATTTAAAATAATCTTAATAGTTCGAGCAGTGCTGTAGTAGATACGTTACTTATCCACATGCTCATTTCACTCTTTCATTACATATTCAACGTTCTAGTTGCTCGTTTTCATTTACTTCGATTTTAATTGCCAAGAAAGATTTGAGGCATTAATGCCATTTATAAATCTTATGAACACAATAATAATATAAATACAAAATATGATAAAACGTTATATAGAAAATACACTTCGTTGTAGGGAGGGTATTTTATGAAGAAAGTCGTGAAATGTTTTTGGCTCCAGGAAAAAATTCGCTATATAGAAAAATTCGCTCTACGCAGGTTCGTAATATACAGGCTACTATATATATGTGTGTGTGTATGTATGTATGTATAAGAGTAGATTTTGATGCTTTTAATTTCATTAAACACACTGTAAATAATAACTAATTATAAAATATTACTGTAAAGTATGACTAGAAATTGAAACCATCTTAATAATTCGACTGCACATTTGTTTGGCAGTCCTAATCACGTTCGGAACTTATTAACAGATATATTAAACGACATTAAACATTCTTTATTTAAAAATTATTTAGGTAAAATCATTATTTAAAACCTAGAAGTGAACATATGTTTAAAAAATTCCAATTATATCTTTTCACATACATTTATTTAGCAATCACAAACATCTCCGGAGATTTTAACAGAAATGCATTTAATAAGCTTCTACAATTCCCATTCTCGAATATCATCCACCTGAACCATTCATTGTTTTAATACCGCTAAGTGGACATTCTCATCTCGGAAAAGTAGCGTACCTGTGGGATTGCATTTGTTCAGATCTCCGACAACCTCAGTCTGTCATCAGCTTCAGTGTAATCATAAGTCTTAATTATTAGACCAGCGTCAGCATTTGCAGACAATCCGGGAAATGACCCTCTCTGGTCAGCAGTATCCTGTTAGTAGGTGCTGACGCAGCAGTGCTCGTAAATCTTTTGTTTTTAGTGGGCAGTCTTTATTTCATTCGTAAATAGAACTTCAGATAGAAGAGGAGATTGTGCTTATAACTTTGTGTACGACTTTTTCTTCCTTTCATCTGAACTTATTGCATTTATATTGCTGATTCGCAATGGACTTAACAAGCAAAGCCTAACGTTTTAAGTTGGTTTGGACATATATTTGATTCAGCAAGATTTAGAGTAGTTTTTCAAAAGAATTTTGAGCAAATGTGTCTCTGAGATAAAATAAAAATAAGGAGCTTGATTCGATCAAAAGATTATTGTTTATTGTTTAAGGGACTAAAATGAAAATAACTATTTTTGTTGAGTGAATGGTTTTATGGTTTTAGACTTTTATAAGTTTTCGTCTATGAAAAGGGTTAAAACATTTCCGTTAATTTAAAATGGCGACTTAGGCTTGCAAGAAATGGCTATTTTTTCAATTTTGGCGACATTTTTAATTTCAAAATTATTCTGAGTGAACGTGTGGAGTAATCTCTCAAATATTTATATTGTTATTAAATAGCGTAAATATAAAAGATTTAAAAAGTGTTTCAGGTAAAAGTTTCAAATCCTGCATCATTTTTTAACTATTCACATTGTCACAGAATACTTACGAAATGTATAACAGCAATTTAAATTATCCAAATGGATTGACAAACTATTCAAAACTATTAAAAACCAAAAATCATTAGTAATTTAGCTCTTATTTTTTCAAATATTTATGCATATGATCGTGAACGTATTCTATTTCCTTACGTTTCTCAGTTAAATATTTCATATTTACAATACTTACTAAATCTGAATTGATAAGTTATTATTAATTATTTTTTTAATTCCATTAAATGTTCATGAAGTTTCCCAGAATAAATTTTTAAAAATTGAATAGTGACAACACATTTTTGATTTTTTATAGTTATTTTGCCATGCAATTTATTAGCAAATAAATCTTTAACATGTAAAATATTGTTTGTTTATAAATCTCTTCACAATATGTTTATTCAGGCTCTAAAATAGTATTAAAAAATTATTTTTCCTTAAAATTTTCATATAACAAACAATTAAAAAATTTTTACCCCTGATTATGAAAATAGTTCAAATCAAGAATCAAAAATAATGGATTCATTTCTTCTTTTAACCAGCATTCCTTTACTTTATCATTATCTAAAACAAGTCTTTATATACTGGGTGTCCATAATTAAACTTGAAATTTACGAGCTGTCTATAGCAAAAACTATTCAGTGGAATTGCATGAAAATTGGGCAATGGCAGAATGAAGAGATGCGAATTTTATCAAGGGAAAGAAAATAAACAATGAGTTTTAAAAACCACCCCTAGATGGCGTATTATAGCTTTATTGAGAATATATAAATAATGTTCAAAAGTTTATGAAACATGCTCGATATGCTGTCCACCATTGTCTGCTACCATCCGGAAGCGTAAAATCTCATGCGCGACTGTTGAAAGCAGCCTGAACTGGGGAATGTTAAGCACATGGCGTTCTATGCTTCCTTTAAGGTCGGATAGAGATGTGATGGGATCACGGTAGACCATGGCCTTGAGGTATCCCCACAGTCAAAAGTTGCCAGGATTCTAATTGGGGGATGTAGGAGGTCAAGCTGTAAGAAAATGCTTTTTGATGATTCTGTCGTCACCGAAATGGTGGCGGAGCTTTTGTTTCATACAACGGACGATGTGTGAAGAAGCACTATGTGGCACAACCACTTGGGTTGTATCAAATCGCCTTGCCTGCCGCTTCCAAATTGTAGCAGACAATAATGGACAACATATCGAGCATGTTTTGTAATTTTTTGTAGATTACTTATATGTTCTCAATAAAGCTATGATACGCCACCTGGGGGTAGTTTTTGAAACTCATTATTTTTCCCCCTCGATAAAATTCCCATCATTTCATTCTGCCATTACCTAATTTTCATGCAATTCTGCTGTATAGTTTTTGATATAGATTGCTCGCAAATCACAAGTTTAATTATGGACACATAATTAAACTTGAGACACAATAAATAACTAATAAACTTAACACATGTGGTAAGTACACATAACTTTTGATACCTTGACTATAGACTTGCTAAACACATTTTGTCAATTTTCTTTCAAGTTATTGTTTCTTTGTATTAAACATTTTAGTTTGAACCAAATATAATAGTTTAACATCTATTCAATTATTCATGTGAGTTTTTTTTTCAATGCCTTAAAACCGAGTTGGGCATTAAGTCGATTGCGACCGAACGGTGGACCACCAAGACATCTTGGGGTGACCGTCATTACTAGGATTTAATAAACGCATACTAAAAGAGAGGAATTATTTTCTAACTATTACAGTCCACACCTGAATTTATTTTTTTCATCCTTGTCACTTGGCCATGATTCGAAATTTTGAGGTCCTTTGCCAAACATTCTCGAGTAGCTGAAAAGTGAAAATGAATAGTGAATATAAATATTCACTAACTCATAAGATTTCAGTTATACGAAACAAAAGGTCACTATGTGTCATTTTATACAAGTGTCTATGGATTGAAAAAAACATAAAATCGATATTCAAATAATTTATGAGGTAAACTACTAAAAAGATGTTTTGTGCTCTGTTTAATAGTTAAGATTTTATTTCAATTTTTGCAATAATCAAGGAATAAATAAAAAATTTTATCGAATTATTTAAAAACTTTTATCATAAAATTTACATTTATATAGTTCAAACTAATAACTGTCTTCTAATCATAAGTAGTGTAAACTGACTTGTAATAGTTTTAGTTAATAAAATAGTTAATTAAATATAGTAATAGGGAACAAAATATTACTGCTAGTGAATACCAAAATATTAACCGAACTCTTCTTAATTGTAAATAGTAATTATTCATATCGCAGTATTTATCTCTCTTCTAGTATTCGAATCTCATCGTGTTATTTTTGCTACAGCTTCCCCTAACCTAAAAAATAAAAACTAATGACCATTCTTTTACACATATAAAATGAAAATAATTTGCTGATTTCTTTATTTATTTCGTGTTTGTTTCTACCATTAAAATTAGCTATGCAATGAAATGTTTTTGTCAACAACAAATCACTCTAAGAACGTCAATTTACATTCACCATTTTTTTCAGTATCGCAACAGTAAATTAATGTACAAAATTAGACTAAGGTACAAGAACACGCGAGATAGATTCTCAAATTCGAAAAGTTCAAAGGAATGAATAATTGATCATTTATTTTTATCATCCTGACAAATAAATTATTAGGTGACTCGTAGATAACTACTGATTATTGAAAATACCTTGCAATCCTTTTATCAGTGCAGTTTCTCTTTCGATTGTATATACAGAGAGTGATAAATAGATTGCTCTCGCATCAAAAATTAAACTAGTTCAGCCCTAATATTTTTTTCGTGTGTATTTCATTTCAATCATAAATGCGTGCATGAATAATAAATGAGATCTGAATCGGTTTTTGTGTTTTCTTATACGTACGGAATAATTCGGAAGGAATGGAATTGACTTAAGGTGTTAGGGGAGAATATTACAATACTATTTTTTTACATAATTATGTATTATCCCTGTTGGCGCATCTGAGACTAACACGCAAGAAACAGAAATAAAATGAAAATCAAATTGTTTCCTTACAACATTACTAACACATTTCT
Organism: Trichonephila clavata; assembly: GCA_019973975.1. NCBI lineage: Eukaryota > Metazoa > Arthropoda > Arachnida > Araneae > Nephilidae > Trichonephila > Trichonephila clavata. The sequence goes on from BMAO01035144.1 coordinate 21,112, forward strand.
TTACTTCTATGATTACAATAATTGCTCAAAATTAACTCCATGTATAATAAAAATATGCTTGCTATGACTCATGGAATAATAATTTTTTTTCAGAGGAGCTAAATTGTGACGGATCTATACGCGGTTCTACTAATCCCTTCATGATTCTCTTAGGAAAATATTTATATCAACCAACTTTCACCGAGTAAGGAAGCGTGATTATGTAAATGAAGTATATTATATTAATTCTGTTCTCGCGAGTTAAAGAGTTGGCAAGTAGGAATTAACATAAAGTATGCGAGTTGGTTGTTAGTTGAAGATTGAAAGAGAGTGAATTATAGTTAGAGATCTTGGAGTTGTCCAGGAAAAAAGATTACAGAGCGTGGATCCAACGACATTGGCCAAGCCGTAGAGATCACCTGTAAGTTTCCAGTGTAAGATCCGATGCATAAAAAGTACAGGTATTGTGCGCTTGATTAAGAAGAAGTTAGCTTATTAGTGTGCGACGTAGTTATATTTGAGAGTATTTAAGCTATTTTAGATTCAGTTGAGGCTCTATAGTAGTATCCCCGTGTTATAGAATCTCACCTCTGCAATCTACTGTTTAATCGCTATCTTTAATTAGATTGTTATTGTGTCTGATTGATAGTTGAAATAATAAATTGATTAGATTGAAATCATGTCTGTGGATCATTCAGTTTCTCCCACAAATCTAGCCGGGTTTACAGGTAGACAAGAGGGCTCAGATGTAAGCAGGAACCGACCGCTATCACACTATGACTAATAGAATAATACTGTTTTTTCAGCGGAGTTAAAATGTGTAGCATTTGAAACACGTTTACATCCCTTCTACCCTGTGACCCAGCTAAAGGTGTGGAAGGAACTAAAGGATCATACGACATGATGAATTCCAATTATTTTATTTATCACTATAAGTAACTCAACACACAAATACCACTATGAGTAAGATAATTCAATTCAGCAATAGAGCGAGAGGGAGACGAGATTCACGTTTGGGGAGAATGTATTCACTAATGCGGCTCTTCCTTAATATTGCTTACATAGAGCTTACACATTTAATGACCGCACTCTTGGTTTAATACTCTAAGCATCAACTTAATTTAAGGGCACAGTACCTGAACTCGTGCAGCCTTCTATTTAATTGAAGTTGACTTTAACACTTCTTGGTTAGCTACCCTTATCACTTTCTTGTTATCTAAATTTATGGCTTCCCTACTTTTTATCTACGTATACACTTCACTGGCACATCACTAAATATTTATTATTCACTTCACTTATTATCTACTCACTCTCAAACAAGCGAAGAAGGAAAATATATATTAAACTTAACTTGCATATTACGTTTTCTTCTTTTATTAGAAGATTAATTAAAATTACTGCCCCAAAAGAATTCCCAAGAGGATTAGTGGAAGGACGCGCATAGATCCGCCACACACTTATGCAATTGCAATGTTTATACAGTAAAACCTCGACTTACGCGAACCCAGAGTTTCGTGATTTTCAAATTTCGTCAATCCATCTTCTGTTTGAGAGTTGCACGGCTCGATTACTCAATCCCGCTTCCTATTTAGCTAATATAGATCTTCAAACGTATATCGTATGGATTTGAAGCTTAGCCATAATAATTTATATTATGTTATTTTTTTTTCATTTCAAACCTGAAGTAGAACGTTATTATCAATCTAAACAGACCCCGTTCAAGAATTGTTATATTCCCACAATTAGGAACTGACAACTGATGAGCTCAAAGAAATGAGTGAGCAAGAGCCAAGACATTGAAGAACTTGAGTCTTTATACCCAGATTAATAAGAAGATCGAATGATGGTTGGGAATTTGACAAAAAGGTCTCAGTTTAAGTGAAAAAGGGAAACAAATTTGAAGCAAGTTATAATTTTTTTTTTTCAGTCTCAATTCCTACTTAGGTTAAAAAAGAAAAATTTCATTTTAGTTACTTTTTATCGTATATACATATGACAGAATCACAATATTAAGTGGCAAGTCATTTTTATTAATTATCCTTAAACTATCATATTGTCATCCAAAATAATCGTGTATATAAAATCTCAGTTCAACTAAATGCTTTAAAAGGTGAGGGGGAAAAAAATCTTTAAAGTTTTGACCCAAGTCGCTAAAAATGAAACCATGAAGTGGACCTGTAATTCTTTAAATAATTAGTTTCAGTCAATTAATTTTACTTAATTATAATTAAATTATCGTATTGTTCCCCTAAATAATAATGTGTAGAAAATTTCAGTTCAAATAAGCACTTTAAAATGTGAGGGAAAAAAAACTTTTAAATTTTTGACACAAGTCGCCAAAATGGTCGCTAAGTCTCCAAAAATAAGGCGAACATGGCTGTATCTGTAATTCTTTAAATAATTAGTTTTAATCATTTTAATTTTAATTATAATTAAATTACCGTTTTGTCATTCAAAATAATCGTGTATAAAAAATTGCAGTTCAATTGATTGGTTTAAAATGTATTTTTTTAACGATTGAAAATTTGAACAAGATATAGTAAGATAGTGAACTAATAGCAGGAATTGAAAAATATATCAACGAAAAGCGTATTTTATTAAAAAAACAAGAAGTAAAAAAATATTATTATACCGCGAGGACATTTTCCTGTAGAAAGAAGAAATCTTTGAACTTTGCGGCAGACTACTTGTTACTCATAAACATATTGTGAAACTTTTTACAACAAATTAATCTTAGTTTCCGATTTTGTATTTGTGTTATCTAAGATTTTACTAAGCAATGTTTTTCTAAGTTATTATTATCTTTCGTCTCTGACCCCAATTAAAAATTATTTATATGTATTTATATGCAATTATACTCCGACTTACGCGAATTTGAATTACGCTATTATCAATCAGTCCCACCTATCACGTACAATTCGGGGTATAACTGTAAAGTAACAAAGGGTCTCTCTCTCTCTCTCTTCCATCCTCTTAGATGAGGATCTAATGGAATACTCAAATATTCGATACTAGTTATGATATCATAAGCATTTGTTTAAAGATTCGTGAAGGTGAATTTTATGAATTCTTGTACAAGAACATCATATCTACACAAATGCCCTAAGTAAACTAAATTTCCCTAAGTAAACTTTCAACTTTACAAGCAAAATAATAATAATAATAATAATTTTAAGGTTTCTTCCAACGACGAATAAGATTTCTCGCTCTCAGTTCACCGTAGAATTGAAATTTTCTTCAAGGAAAATTCAGCTTTCTCTGTTGATCTATCAAAAGCAGTATAAATGCTGTACCCTGTTTGGTCAAGTGAAACTATACCCATCTAAATATTCTGCTGACAATCTAAGTATCTTTCATGAACTTATAGAAATAAAAACACCTTTCACTTTTTTTTTTCCTATTTAATTTTTAACTCTTTTATCAATTATTTTCTGTTAACATTTTCAGTTTTTCAAATTATCTAAGAATTTTTCTTAAAAATTAGTCAAACACTTTGAATGCTCTGCGTCAAAGTTAAAATTAAAAAGTCGTAGAAATATAACTCTGCTGGATAATAAATTTCTAAGGGCTCCAAGCTTCAGCAGATATCTCATATCAATATTTTGTATTTATGAATGAATCCGACGCTTACGCCCACACATTATAAAAAAAAATATTTGATATAAAATACTCCGATCACACTTAAAGAGAGAGAGTTTAACTCTTCTAAAGCAAACTTTTACTATTTGGAAGAGTTATGAGGGCATTAAATTATTGAATATCGCATTCCTTATATTCTCACGTTTTTATCCTGAAGAAAAATAATAGAAGGATACAACAATTCAGATATTTTGAAATAAGATCACTTAAAATTTATATAAATGACTGATTTGTGTATAAAATTTTACAAACTTTAAATCTGATAAACAGAAAAATTCGAATTGTTTTTTTTTCTCTTGCATATTTATCTCCCTTTAGCCTGGATGCAAGTTGCCACACAACGTGTCATAGAGTGATAAGGCACCCTGATGGTTTCCTGCAGTATTTCTTGCGAGAGTTTGCTCCAATTGTCGGACCAGGTGATCCACATTCCCTGGTGGATGTAATCGCATTCCCAACATATCCCAGATATGCTCGAATGGAGAGAGATCCGGCGATATGGCTGGCCAAGAAATTTTTAGACAAGCTGTAAGACAGTTCATAGCAACACGTGCCGTATGTAGTCTGGCATTATTTTTCTGAAAAATTAGGCTAGGTTACTGAAAAAGAAACGGTAGCAAAACAGTTCTCAGAATGTCATCGACGTACCGTTGAGCTGTAAGTGTGCCTCTAATGATGACCAAAGGGGTCCGGCTGTCAAAGGAACTGGCACCCCAGATCATAAATCCTGGTTGAGGGTCTGTGTGGCGTTCAATAGTTCAGGATACAGTTTGAAGCGTGATTCGTTCATTATACGTCCTCAGTCAGCATGATTCCAATCTGATCGAGCCAAACACTACTGTAATCTGGCTCGACAGTGTGCAGGTGTGAGTGATAGGTGGCGTAGCAGTCGGTACGAGCGCAAGGTTCGGTCTATGAGCCGTTTGTGAATGGTAAGGGTGGACACTCGTGGGTGGTTCACACGCTTGATGGTTGATAACGATAAATGAAAGTGCTGTGACAGCTGATATTACAATCAATCTGTCCCCCATGTCTGCTGTGGCCTTAGATCGACAGCTACCATCATGACACTGAAATCTGCCACTGTCCACCCATTCTTTCCAGCATCTTTTAATGGCCTCATCGCTTCGACCCATATGGCGGGTGATTCTCCGATTTGCCCAACTTTCCCATTTCATTCCAATGATACGACCTCTTTCAAACTCTGACGGTTGCTCGTAATGAGCTCGAATCATGCTGCGATGCATTTTTTCAATCGTTGAAAGGTATCCTAAATCGCAATGCAAAAGAAATTCTGACCTTTAGATTGAGACACCTCATAGACCAGCTAGATAGATAACAGTTGAGTGGCTGAATGCCACTCAGCTGTTATCTATCAATGCATCGCAGTTACGATGCACTGTAGCTCCCACTATTTATTTATTGAACATTAAACTTTAATTATTTGCATGTTTGGTCCAAATGTCTTTGCGTACGATATTTCATTACAATCGGGAAACTCCTTCTAGGTGAGTCGTTGTCGTTGTTTTGTGTGTGTATAATATTTCAATAATATGTATAACTGAATTCTTTATCTAAGACATGATTAAGTTTTAAGCTAAAATTTATTTCCGCTGAAGACCTTCTACAGAAACCACTTGACTGCTCATATATTGCCTCACGGCTTAAAATTAATGCGGAGTGAATGTTTAAAGCGTTAGGTGTTAGTTCAGAAAATCGCACTTACTTCTTGCTCACGAACCAGGATTATAAAATTAACGATTAAGAAATTGTATACACATACACACAATTTTAGCTCGAAAATATGATTTTAATTAACAAAATTATGCATCCATTTTCCAGACTATTTTTTCAGTATCTGGATGTTTAAAATTCCTTATATGTAGTTTTATTATATATTTATAGCTCTAAAATTGTTTATATATTTACGAGTGATATTCATATAACCAACACTCAGCCTTATTTGCTCTCTGAAAGCTTAAATTTCACTTCTCAAAGTAAATAACAGCGTGAAATATTCATATCTTGTAGATCTACAATCTTCCCACACTCCTTAACACCAAGCAGTTCACGAACTTGACAATCAACAAAGCGTCCTTCCCAGACGGGCTTGGCGAGCTTTAAAAAGATTTGAACCTTAACCCATTCCGTATCATTTGCCGCCTTGACAATCCCTGTGGTCACTGCCCGTCAATTGTGGACACGCAACCCCGCCAGACAAATCCGTATCATTTTCCAACACTATATTTCAAATGGCGACTAAATCGAGCCTAAGCCGGCCCGATCGACCTTTCAATTAAATGCCTTTCTCCCCGCGGTGACGTCATAATCCCTTCAACCTATCAATTAGCGAGACACTAATACCGGGGATTAAGCCGGTAACAATGAGGTATTGCGAAGAACGGAATACTCCATACAATAGGCTTAGTGATAAACATCAGGTTCATCATGCTTTGTTGGTTTTCTCTTTGGAGGAGGGGTAAGGTTTTCAGCTCCTCTTCCCCAAAGTGTTTGTTCTTGCTTCTCTATGACAGTTTCGACAATAATTGTTAAATGAAGCCTTAATCGTTAGCAGAATGTGGTAAGGTGTATGGTGATGGAGTTCTTTGTGTGAAAGTTTGGTAACAAATAATTTAACACGAGTTGCAACACTGGAAAATTGTTGGGAAATGTATTAAGAAGGATTTGTCAAAAAAAAAATTTTTAAGTGAGTGGTTTGTGTACTTTTCTGCTTTGGGAAGTTTATGGAAAAGTCCCATGCAATATAAAGTGGGTCTCTATCGTCACTCGCCTGTTGAAGCTTAAGTTTCAGAGTGTTTTTTTAGTATGTTTACCTTTGAAGTAACTTTTTTACTTAATTACATACGTTGAAACATAAAAGATGCATTTACAGAAGGTGTTTCTGTCTTTTTTTAAATTTTTTTTATGGTAGTTTGAATTAATTCTAGTTTCCCTTTCTTTTTGCGAAATTAAAACTGAAAATAATGCTGCTTTAAAATATTGACAGTATGATTTAGAAAAGGATATATTTTTTAGTATCATTTATTACTTAGTACAGCACTACACAATAGTAATGATTTGATCAGTTTGATAGGTACTGAAAACCTGTTTCATTTCTACTACGCTTTCAAATAAATTTTGATAAATTTGTCTTCAATATAAAAAATTCTTGAAAATTGAAAAAAATTACACAATGTATCCTTATTCTTTTTATTAGTATCACATTCAAAAATTTTCTTTCTATTAATACTTTGTAAATGACGCTCCTAATTTTTTTTTTTTTTTTAGTTTTATCTAATTTCGCATTTAAACTTCCAGTTAACTTTAAGAACTGAAAAAGAAAGTAAGAAAAAAATTTACCTGAAATAAAGACAAAATGTAAGGGGAAAAAATTCTAGGATATTTGATAAGAATATTATTGCATGAAAAAGTTTTTAAAGAGCAGAGGAAACATTGTTACTTTTTCAAAAATATATTTTTTCTAAGAGAGAATTTTTTTAGGTTATAATATTTTTTCACAACTCACAATCATTACAGGAAAAAATTAATTTTCAAAAAATACTATTAATCCCTTAACTGCTTGATAAAAGTTACATGATTCACACACTTCCTAGTACCACCATTTTACTCATATGTGTATGTGGTGTATCGGGAGGGGGGGGGTAAGAGAAAAGGCAGAAATGAGCTAATTTTTCTCTGAAATAAGTATTCAATGACAAATAAAAGGACAAAAATAAGGTCATTTGATAGCATTCCAAAGCCTTTGGAGTAAATGTGCTGACAGAAGCACGAAGAAAAGAATCTTATTTCAGAAAGACGTATATATACGTCTGCGGCACTCTACGCACCATTTGAGCGAGATGAATATACAGACCAGTGGCAGTTATGGGATTAAGTTTCTCTCGTTTTATCTCTTTTAATTCAGGAAACGATTAAGAAATTTAGCGTTCAAGGCACAATTTACTGTGTTAAAGCTGTTTTGTAAATTATTCATTTCCTTTAACTCAAAAGCAGTTGCTTTTCAATAATGTCAGAAATTTCTTCATCAGAACCACGACGATGATAATGATTTTCTGTATTAAAGTAAACTTGCTTGGAAATCTTGCATGTCAAAAATGTTAATATATTCTGATATAAAATTGAAGTTAATATTAATTTTCTTATACAGGATGATATTGTGATTACGCACTTCGAAATCATGACTGAAATAACAAAAAGAACATGATTGGTATACCTAAAGATTAAACAGTATTTATTCTATTGTCTGAAAATTTTATCACTTCTGTTTTTTTTAATTAGCAAAGAAACAAAAGTATAAAAATTGTACTTGAATAAACAGCAGATAAATTTAAATAGATGGATATAATACACTTTAAAAACCAACCTTTTAAGCTTTTTATTTTGAAAAAAGAATTTTAAATTATATATTATTTTGTAGTTAAACTTAATATGAAAGACATTCATTTAAAAAAATTTATAATAATACAAATAAACTTTGAAAATAGTTCTAATTTTCATGAACGTAATTAAAAAAACATTTTTTTTTTTTTTGCCTCAAAGCAAGATCTTAATAATTATAAGCAATGATACATATATGTCAATAAATTTACTTAATCTTTACTTCTTAAAACAGAATATTTTCCATTTTCTGCGCTACATAACTCTTAATATGAAATTCATATTTAAGAATACATTTTGAATTTGATTATAAGTAACATGACCACAAATAATACGAGTAGAAAGAACAAATCCTTTAGCGATGATAAAACTTTTATGTTAATGATTACTTTAGTTTTCTTTCTAATATAGAAAATTGTTCATCAAGTAGAAATAAAATAAGTCATAAAGTACATGAAAATAATTAATTCAGATTTAGAAGCTAAATCCTATTTTAAAAATTCCTCATAAGCTAAAAGAGAAATATCATCTATACCAAACATTTGTTAAATATTTAAAGCAAGCTTTTCAGGATTCTAATGAATGTACAAGCAGAAAATGATTACCAAATTATTCCCTTAAATAACCGTCATATTTAAAATACAACATTCTCTTTCGGAAATTTCGAATCAATTCAGAAACGAACCGCAATCTGAATGTAATTTCTTATCTCTACAATAATTAACCGCAGCGAAGGCAAAATCATTTCAGAAATCGAAAAGCAACTCTAACAGTTCGAGACTAAACCACAGAAAACTACTCAACTCAACTCACATCACTGAGCGATCTTCGAATGCATCAGACGATTACGATTGTGATAGCGATTTCTACCGTAGAACTCGAAACGAACACAAGTAAGAACATTGGAATGAAGAAAGAAAGAAAGCAAGGGGAAAAACCATTAGGTATTCTGCAAGAAGAATCAACCTACCATCGTGACAGAAACATCAAGTAGATGGCTTTCTTACTGGGGGATGCCTTAAGTCGAAATTGTGGTTACTTCCCTTTGATTAGTCATTAAGTTGGCGATACGCCGTTGGTGGAGCAATGTGATGATGACAGTAAATAAATTTTCGCCCGCTATGATTACGGTGATAGTAATGGCAACATATATTCTTTATCCGTCAGACAGAGCAACTTGTGCCGTTGCCAAATTGTACTTACCTTTTTCATTTTCTTTATTATTATTATTATTATTTTCTCTCTCTTTCTCTCACTGTGTTTTATTTCTTGATGGAAAGTAATTGTGATAATTATTAGGAAGCACGGTTTTCTTAGGTTCTTTAAATGAGAGTTTGGTCGGTGGGTGGTAAAGAAGGCAGTTTCTATTTGAATTATTGAGGGGATTATAAGAACTTGGAAATTTTTGACGATAATTATAGGTTCAAGGTTTTTAGGTAGATGGAAAATTTGTTTTCTTAAGCTTTGGACTGAAATTTGTGAAAGAGCTGAGCAGTACTCGATTTTGCGTGATATGCTGTACCAATTATAAATTCTAAATTTGATTCATTATTTGTTTTTGAGGAATTATTTCAGATTTAGTTTGACTCATAAACAAAAAACGTGTTTAAAATATAAATATTTTCTAAATTCGTTGCAATTTTAAATTTTCATACTTTGTTCTATTTTAAGTTAAAAGTTTCATTGTTAAATATATTGATATTACTTTGGAATTATAACATCTAAAATATTGTATCGTTTATGAAATGTTATTTTTTAAAAATCTTCTGCTATATTAACATGCATCGAAAATTATTTTTACTTAATTAATTTTTAATTAAAACACTCCTCTAAAATTAATTATACATTTTTTTTTTTGAGAAATTGCTCACATTTTCATAAGGGTTTCTTGCTTATCAGTTACTTATTTACGCAACTGAAAAACACTTTCTACGGAAAATAATAAAAAATAATGCTGGTACAGATTCTAATATTTTTCTGTATAATGTATAGAAAAGTATTAGAATTTGAATCTAATTCAATGGCTGTCCTTTTAGATATTCTCTTAAGAAATTAAAAATACATACTTTATAACGTAAAAAAATTAACTAGATTCTGATCTGTCTAATCTTCAACATATTTGGAATGAAATAACATATATTTCTGTAATATCCACTTTTCCAATGGGGAAAAAAATTACAACACTTTTTTTTTCCAGGATAAATTAGAAGTAAACATAATCTCCCTCAATTGTCTTTCTGAACTTTAAAAAGTGAAAGGATTACACAAAAGAAATCAAGTGATTATGAAGTAAATAATGAAGTAATTAATGAAGTAAAAAGAACCAATATTTTTTTTTTAAATATTGTGCTACGTAACTTCACATTACACTATAAAATAAATTATTTTGTTGTTATGTTTTAAATATGTATGAAAAAATGCTATCAAAAATGATAAATTTAAAAATACGAAAATAGATTTAACAAAAATAGATTTTCATATGTATGCCAATTCAGAGAATGAATCAATTGTCAATTAGTCAAATGAATGTGGAGAGCTCATTGGTAGTTAAAATTCCAAGAATTATAACTTGGAAAAGGAATTAATTTTAATTAAATTTCGTCGAAACTTGAAATCATTCCTCTTTTGAGATTTTAAGATTACGATGCGCAAGTAATTCTTAGGCGTTACTTCTAGGAGGAAACCAGTTTGTATGCTTCAAATATTAGATGGTGTATTGTTGGTTTTTATGTTATGGAATATTTGTTTTAGGAAATTTCAGATGCGTGGTTTTACTGAGACGAAAGGAATCTTCGGAGTCGTTAATCTTTTTTTAATGCATCATACAATTTCTACTTTGTGGGCAAAAGTTGCCACATATACTCTCTAAAGAAAATTGTCTCGTTGTTGAAGAACTTAATGAATTTTTTAACTTTTAATGTAATTGATATATATCCTCTGTTGCATTTTACTGTCATTGGAGTATTGTTTGTTGACGTCATTAGCAGTTTCTATTAAAATCCGTGGATCCCATTTTAAACAAGTGTGCTCTTGATTTAACTGGAAGTAGTTTTAATGCAGTTCTTAGAATTTTATGTTATTTTTAGTGAAAGAATGCACTCAATGAATTTTGGGTTTAACAGTTTGACTTATCCTATGTTTTTAACAATTTTGAACTGATAATGTGCGGGCTTGAAGATATGCCCTTTAATCAACTGAATCAAGTGAGCTCTGACATTTCCCCCCTTATTTAAGGTATCCGATTACTAGCGACAACTCTTTTTTTTTTAAAAAAATGGAAATATATGGAGATTTTTTAGTTTTTTTTAGATTTGTTTTAGAACATTTTAAGAAAAAATATGCTAAAGTTAAGAAGAGAAAAAAAAATTATTATTACAAAAATAGGAAAAAATTGGTAAAAAAATTACCAAAAAATAACATAAACGCATCCCATTGTGTACCAAAAGTTTATGAGAAAATTTTCAATTCTGGTGTGTTGCTATATTATTCATTTTTGAAATGGTCTCAAGATAAGAGATATTTTAAATTTTACAAAAACTACAGCATTTTATCTTAGTTATTATATGAAATTGCTTAAGAAAACAGTGATTATATTAACATAATTGGCTGCAAATTTCTTAATGAATTATAAATCTGAAGGTTAAAACACTTCTCCTCTTATACAGAACATACACACAAAATTTCAGTTAATCACTTTGAAAACTTTTTGAGCAATCGCTGGCTTTGTTTGAGTATTTTCAAAAAACACACATTTCGAGTAAAACGCGTTTTAAAGTAATGACATCTTGCTTAAAGTAATGGCATCTGTGCTTTTTACTAAAATGCTTGGGTGGCCGCGGTAGCCGTGTGGTCAAGGTATGGGACTTGTGGCTTTTGTGTCATGATTTCGAGCCCAGTACCACTGAGGACCCGGGGTGTTGGGCAGTGATGCATGTTAAATCTTTCGGGAGCTCAAACGTACTCTCTTGGGTATGGTAGTTAGAAGGGAGGGGGGACATTTTAAAAATTTAATAACAGGAGGAAATACTTTAGAGCATAGCATATCTTCTCCACGCGAAACAAGTTATTAAACCCATTGTTTTAAGACCTAATTAGGGATTTTTTTTCAAAATTAAAAAAACATGAACTCTCTTATTAAGAATTCCGAAACGAAGATGATTTTTTAAACATTACTTATAAGAACATCAGCGTTTTAAAGTGCTTGTTTTTTATTTTGATTTTTTTTTTTTACTTTCTAAAAAAAAATGGAACCTTGATTGTTGTTGTATTCTCTTGGGTATGGTAGTTAGAAGGGGGGGGGGCAGCTCAGGTTTTGTCATCGTCACTTGACCATGGTTCAAAATTATGAGGTCCGTCACCAAAAGTCCTCATGTATATATATATATATATAGCTGAATAAAACGACGTTAATATTCATTCATTCACTTTACTGAAACGCTTGCAGTTTTTGTTCTAGTGAACTTAAAATAATAAACGATATTTTTATAAGGATAAATAAGTTGGCATATAAAATAAAATCATAAGACAAAAATGTCAATTTTTGGCAAAATTCTCAATTTTAGGGTAGTTGGATACCTTGAGCTCATAATAGAGAGGAAAGTCGTAGATATATCAGATGCTTCAAAATTAGCTAACAGTATCAAATATATTTATATAAATTTAAATAAAAATATAAATATCGTATATCATATCAAATATATTTATAAAGTTCGGGGAATTATTATGAAACTGTTTCCAAGATTTTCAGTACTAATATCCAAAGCGAATTATTAGTTTCTTAAGAATTTTTTTTAACTAGAGTTTTTATTTTATTTGGTGCAGGCGTGGGTAGCCTAGAGGTTAGGGCATCGGATTCCAGACCGGATGGCCTGGGTTCGATGCTTGATGCCACCAAATATCCACCGAGTATATACGGAGAACGCGCTCGTCAAATCGATGGGTCCGAAAGGTGTCACCATCTATCGTGTTGTACGGAGCAAAATCATACTGTAACCTTAATGGGGGCTCAAAGCTTAGGCTAACGACAGGCGTAGATCTAACCCGTTGCCATGATGAATTTCTTGGGCCTCGAACTGATTACGTCAGACAGGTGGCATAAGTAACAACAACAACATTTTATAAGGTAGATACCAGCAATCTTTTCAAGCAATGGTTCCATGAAACTTTTTTATAGTTTATGGAAGAGTGGCAAGACCCAATGGCACCCTTTTCTGCGATCGTCCATACTGTATGTGTGAGCATGTGTTAATAAGCATGTGAATATGCTTCACTGGGTGTTTCATACGACGCTGTATGTCTATTTACTGTTTCTAAGCAAATATCTAAGTCCTAGAATAATTAAGCTTTCAATTGAATTGAAAAAATTTAGTATAGCCTTTTTTAAAATTTTGATTTACGAAAAAAAAACCCGTGAATTTTTAAAACAGAAATATAATTATATTTTCCTTTCTACGCGATCTCTTCTCAAGAAAGGAAGAGCGTTTGCAAAATTTCAAGATTATGAGCTTGGGGTTTTTAAAAATTAAATCCTTTTTATTGTCTGTATGTTACCTTCATAATGCCCAGCAAGCCAGATGCGACTTGATTTTCCCAAATTCCCTTTTTTGTAAATCTACTCAAGAAAAAAGATATGCCTGCCAAATTTCTAGTCTTTAGGTCTAATAGTTCCCTAACAGGATTTTTTTTGTCTCTATAACGCTTCTTAATTTCATAAAGTATTCTGAAATACCCGTATATAGCGGATTTTTACGCAACAAAAGCAACATGTTTGCCCAATTTCAAGTCTCTAGTAGTTTCAGGGATATCTTGATGAGTGAGTGAGTCATTTTTTTTCTCTTTTATACATATATAGATTAACTAGCCATTTTTTATATTTATTATTCTCTTCATGGTTATACATTATCAAAACTCTTTACTACTCCTTTAATTTCTTCATTGCCAAGATTATATTGTTAAAACCTTTATTAAAAAGATAGATTATTTTGCTGATAGTAAAACTCTCTTCTACGTTATATTGTTATTATAATTATAAATGTAATTTTCGTAGAGGAATTCAAAATACTCACGTCTATGCATAAGCATCATAAAAAAAAATGCTAATGTTATACATTTAATAGCCATGTTTCACATAAAATTCAAATTTGAGTCAATATTTTACTTCTTTTGACATAGCATTACTCTTTTCAGACATTTTAAAAATTTAATAACAGGAGGAAATACTTTAGAGCATAGCATATCTTCTCTACGCGAAACAAGTTATTAAACCATTGTTTTAAGACCTAATTAGGGATTTTTTTTTTCAAAATTAAAAAAAAAACATGAACTCTCTTATTAAGAATTCCGAAACGAAGATGATTTTTTAAACATTACTTATAAGAACATCAGCGTTTTAAAGTGCTTGTTTTTTTTTATTTTGATTTTTTTTACTTTGTAAAAAAAAATGGAACCCTTGATTGTTGTTGTTGATGTTTCATTGCGCTCCAAATTAATTAAGGAAAAAATTGAATTTTTTTTTAGTTAAATCTAGTTTTCTCTTATATTTCCTTATACTTACATAAAGATCACTAATTAAGTAAAACTTGAATAAAAAAAAATTGTTCTTTCATTAAAACGAATTCTAAATTGTTTTCGGAAATTAAAAAGCCTCAAGTGAATAAATGAATAATTTTTACCCTCCCCTACTTCCCATAGTTAAGAAAATTTCGTTAATTATAAAGAAGACACGAAATACCGAGTTCTTCTACTCCAGTTTTTTGTTACACGGATTTTTTATTTAATGAAATAATTAATTTAAAAAGTATATGCAGAATATCTTGGAAGGAAATATATCTTACATTGCGATTTTTTATGCATTCATGTAAATACATGCATCAAGATATGTATGTGTGTGCAAGTTTCTGATATCCATATGCACAGCACACATTCAAACGCCATTTATAAATGATTATTATTAGTAGTATGTATACCTCTGCATTTATTCTAAATTTATTGTTTCATATTTAATAAAAAATTTAATATACTTACGACTTATTTCCATATAATACACAATTACTTAATTTATTTCTAGAGGAATCGACTCTATTTTAGTATTTGGTGTTACAGGTTTCATTGTGTGATGGCAACAAGTGTATACTTCTTGATATCATCGAGTGTCATTTAATATTTTCTACAAAAAATGTATAAAGAATTTACGTCCCTTCTTCCCTGTGAACCAGCTAGAGGTGTGGGAGGAACTAAAGGATCAGACGACATGATGAACTTCAATTATTTTATATTTAACACTATATTCAACTCAGACACAAACAACATTTAAACAAGATATATTTAAGTAGTAATAGAATGGGAGTTAGACGAGATTACGTTGGGGAGAATATATTCAATCATGCTGCTCTACCTTTAAGATATCTTTATACAGAGCTTACATATTTAATGACCGCACTATTAGTTTAACTTTATAAACATCGACATGATTTAAGATCACAGTACCTGAACTCTTGCAGTCTTCTATTTCGAACACGTTAACTTTACGCACCTCCAATAGTCAATCTAAGCACCTTCTTAATATTCGAACTCCTGGCTTCCTACACTGTTTACGTATATGTTTCACTGCCGATTTACTTCACTTCCAATCTATTCACAATTTACTAACTCCCTCTTAAACTTAATTTGCATATCTCTCTTTCTGCCCTTCGAAGACGGTTGGTTGAAAAATGCTGGCCCAAAAGAATCCCCCAGAGGTTAATGGAAGGACGCGTATCCGTATATCCGTTACCAATAAATGATACATCCTGAAAATTGGAATATAAGTGATAAAAAACGTTTTTTCAAGTACTTGGCGATAAGACATAATTAAGAAAATGTTATTTTCGGATGGAAGTATTTTTTGAAAATAATACAATGTGGGGCACTAGTACTTCCTTTCTTCTTTTTTTTTTTTGAACATGTTGCAGAGAGGTTCGTAGGGAGAGGATGGGCGTAGGAAGGGGTTTGGTGGAAGGGAGGGAGAGGGATATTTGTGTCCCCACCCGTCTCAGTCTGAATGGAAATCCTGGAGGTGTGGAGTGTGGCTCTATCTTGCTGTAACCACAGGTTGTGAAGATCCCTTTCTTGGAGAGTGAATAAGAAGAATTGTTGGATCATTGTCACATATTGGTCTGAATTGATACACAAACTAGTTCCTCATTTTCAGGGGTTCTAACGGTCTAGCGGTCCTTTCCATTCTTTGGAAGCATCCCCTTGCTCTGAAGGCATCCATCCACATTAAACACATTTCCAATCAGGAACATGACCTTGTGGAGGAATATCGAACTGACGACGAAAAACATGTTGCATCGCAATCACCGACTGACAGTTAGAGAAATATGCGTCCATCACAAACGCGCACTGCTACCTCAACCACATGTTTTGGTATTTTAAGTGCAACCTTCTCAGAATGACTGATCTGCCTACGAGGGAACGTAAACTGGCCTGCCTGCTCACCCGATTTATCCCCTTCTGATTTCTTCCTGTGGACTTATCTCACGTCCCTGGTTTACAAATATCACTCCAAGACCCTGGAAGACGTAAGGAGCAACATCCGAGCTGAAATTGACGATATCCCAGTCGATATGCTAGAAAAAGTGACTCAAAATTTTCGAAAATGACTGCATCAGGGTATTGATAATAGAGGGTGACATTTAACAGACATTATGTTTAAAACTATAAATTTAAAGCTATAACGTTGTGTGGTTGGTGGAAAATAACTATAAAGTCAAATGAAACATGTAATGTGTTGTATTGCATTTTGAAAACAGGAAGTTTCCACGCCTAAACCTGTATAATATTTTATAATAATAATAATATGAATGATAAATTATAACATTTTTATTATCTGTTAAGGTTAATCCTCCTTTCTCACGAGTTAACATTTGGTGCACATACCTGAAAAAGCAGACAGTCGGGAGCTAATTTTAAACAAAAAGCGCTTGAGAATCGCAGATTTTTTTTTTTGTGTGTGCTGTCCTTTAAGTTTACGAAGCTTTGTTCTCCTCCAAACTAGTTAAATCAGCTAAAAAGATATAGAGGAAGCTGCGTTTTTCACACGCTTCTACTTTTGTTTTGGAAATGAAGAAAGCTTTTTACTGCCTTATCAAAATCAATCATCGTAGCGATGATTCCGGGGCTTCCTTTTTTCTTTTTACACTAATTTTTCAGTCAACTTTCTGTCCGCGTGTGAAGGGAATTAACTCCCATCCACTCCATAGAAACGGTGACTGAAAATGAATTGCCTGGCACAAAGTTGCCTCGTGTGAAGCTGACCTTAGATGTTATAAATGTTAATAAATGTCATATAAACTTATTTAACCCTTTCGTGGATGAACCTAGGGAAGACAGATTACTTCCCATTGATATGATCTTACAAAATACATCTCTGGGAAGCGCAAAACCCATTGTAATATATTGGCCTTGCTATTATAATGATGGGAAAACTAATTCCCATACCAATTTTTTATTTTCTTACTGTCTTGGCCATCATTAATAGTTTCACACTGTGGCAAGTGAACAAAAGAAACAGAAGTTTAGACCAGTTAACATTCCGTATAGCATTAGCTAGTCAACTGATAGATGGATGTTTTTCAAGAAAAAGGAAAGGACGTCCTGTTAACTTCTCAGCAAAGAAGTAAGTAGTTCCAGATGATGTGCGCTTAGCCAGTGTAGACAATCATATGCCAAAGATGGTTTCCAACTATGGACGATGTAGGAAGGGACAAGAAGACCCATTACATGTTTGCTGAATGTTATGTCTCCTTGTACATTTCAACATGCTTCTCATCTTTCATGACAAATAATCATCATTATAAGTTTAATTTTTTATGACGATTAATAGTTCCTAGTGAAGTATTCTTTTCAACCCTAAACTTTAAATGTAAACATAAAATTAGGCAAAAAATATATATATTTCCACATAAATGCTATTTTTAATTGTTAATAAAACACAAAAAATGCGAGAAATTAAAAAGAGAAATAAATAGCCCACAAAGGGGTTAGCATCCGAATTGTTCTCCATTTTTACATATTTTCTCTTCTTTAAAATTTTTAGGAATTTCTTTAAGTATTCATAATAGATTCTAATATAATTTCGGTAATTGTTCACACGCTCTGATAATTTTTCATAAAACAAAAATTGAAAAATAATAATTAAAAATAATTGTGTGGTAATTCTTGAAAGCAATATATTATTAACATTTAATATTTAAAGAGATAAATGCTATAAAAGACAGAATGGAATGTTTTTCTCTTATGATATAAAAAATCATGTTTCCTGTTTATTCTGTAATGAATCACTATTTTCATACTGCTCATCAAATCATCTTCCTTCCATATTAAAGGTAAAAAAAGATTTAGCAATTATATATATATATATATATTTCAATGTAAGAAAAAAAACAAAATTTAATTCCCCCCCCCCCCAATATTTGTGGCTTAATAACATTTTGACATTTTATTAAACACTTTCCATCTTTTACAAAATTAATAAATATTGATGTACTCAAATAAATTAGGATTTCTCTAAAATTTACTATTTTAATAAATATTTTCATAAGTATTTTTAACAACTTTATTTCCTAATTTTGAAATATATAAAAGAATTTCAGTGGTATTAAATAATAAACTATACAAATGAAAAGTATTGGTGTCTCTATGTATATAAAAAAGTTTTTCCTGATGCTCTTATAAATTTTTTACGTACTATCGCAAAAATTCTAACGTTCAAGACATCCCACCAAGCTAGCAATCCCAATTTTGCATATGTCGTACGCTCTGAATTTAAAACCATGTACTTCGTTATATATAATGTCGCCAATACGGTTGCGATAGCACATTAATGCAAGCTCTCACAGAAAAATTTCGCAATGATTGTCTGGACTGGAATCGTTGTGTGAGAAGAAAGACGTTGTCTCATACGAAGATTTAATTACAACCAACGGAACAAATTGCTTAATTTTCCAGGAAGCTGAAAAGGCTGCAGTTTATTAAAAAGTTGAGGATTTGTTAATGAAGTGTTGGTCGATGTAACTTCAGTGAGGAATTTAACTGAAGAGGAGCACCAAGAACGACTTAATAAATAGAACTATAAATAATACATGTAAACTGTTGTTTTAAACTGCCTATAAAGTAGCTTTAAGTCTTTCAGTGCCCATTTGCATGCAATTCTTACGCACACAAAAGTTTATTTACTCTTTTAAGAATACATAAAAGATTTAGAAAAAATATGTAATCACAATTACATATAATGCACAATTTAACTCCTTTTTCCGTACACCTTAAGAAAAAGGCTGAGAACATAAAATTAGAAATATTTTAAACATAAAATTCCTCAAATAATATAAAAATATACATCTTATAAATCTTTTAGACTAAAAACTTTAAATATTATACTATACGGAACATTAAATATCATAAACATTCAAATATTATTACTGCAGGCGTAATCCAAATATGTTATAGCAATGAAAAAATATTAGGCAAGTATTTATGTTTTTTTATTTTTTGCTCATCTGTATTTGTATTTAAATGACTAACACACTTTTATTTGTATATTTCACGCCGATTTGTCGTTGGATTACAAAAAGAAATGACTGCTCTATTTGAAGATAAACCAAAAAATAATCGGACAAAGGAAACGTATTAATTTGAAAGCAAAATAACTCTTTTTCAAACAAATTGGTGCCAAATCTTTTTCTTTTTTCATGAAAGAAACATTAAGTTAAGAAAAGAATGAAAATGCACAAAAAGGAAAAAAATTCTCATTTTATTGTACCCAGGAAAATTACTTGGTTTTCATTCATATTGTCAGAATTCTGCATTAATATCGCATTCGAAATCATTGTGATAATAGAAAGAAAAAAAAAATGTAGATTTCAAATCATGTCCTTCAAGAAGACAGATGCGTTTGATCCATATTTAAGAATGTACCAAATCGTAATACATTTTCACTCCAAAGGAAATAAAAAATGGAAGAAGAAAAGTGGAATAAAGCAGCAAAAAGAGAGAGAAAAAAAAACTAATAATGTAACTGTAACTTTCGATCTAGAATAAAAAGTTTCAGAACTACCGCAAAATTTAAGCGCTTCTTAAACTATTATTCAAACTCCGGCAGCCATTTTAATCTCGCGCCAAACGATTTTTTAAACGCTTATTTCTTCTTCTACTGTATTCGAAATCCTAGTGCAAAAGTATTAATAAAAGAAATAAAAAAAAGAGATAAAAAATAAATAAAATAAAATAAAACTGAATGGAATAAAAATAAATAAGTAAAACGATCAGAGAGAGAAGTGAAATTTTTCGTCCGGATTTTTCGTTTGTGTGAAAAAGGGAAGAAGAAAACGATTGGAAAAGAGAATAACTCATTAAAGTGCATTCACGAAGAAATTCCCTTCTACAACTCTTTTTCCCTCTCTCTTCGAGCGCGTGGAGGCATTCGTGGATTGAGCTTTCGCTGAATTTCCTTTTCAAAGTGTCTACACTCGCCAACAGAGGCATGTATTATGCATGAAACAGAGACGATTGTTTCTCTTTTTTCTTTTTATTCTGCACCCCTTCTGCCTCCCCCATTCCTGATCTTCTGCTTTTAAAGGGACTGTCTCTAGTCCCTTTTACGTTCGATTTTAGATCCCACAGGAGTAACTTTAAAATTTTAAGTTGGAAATAATAGTTTTGAATGAAACACTTCAAACTAATATTAAATAAGCATTAGAAAATTCGATAATAAAATAATTTAGCATCTCAAAACTGTAGGGAAAGATTACTTTGATAGAACTAATACGTAAATATGAAGTTATATGAGATTTTCCATGCTTATAGATTCAAAGAAAAAATATTTTCCATTTAAGGTCGATTAGATTTCTATGAGCAATATTATACTCAATAAATATTAAAATGGAATAAAAATAACAAATCTGTTAAAAAGTCTTTTACCTTTAAACTATTTTTACATGACAACAAAAATTATTATTATGTGAAGTATTCAAAATTCATCGTAAGAAATTCCGCATTCCTCGTAAAATTCCTGCTGATTGACTTCGTGAAATATTCGTATGCTTGGTACTCTTACAAAAGCAAGTAATAATTAAATACATTTTGTATACATATTTCTTCGTTTAATTTGAAAATTAAAATAGCACATAAAAAAATATTTTAAAACTTAAGAAAATTAGCTTTGAAAAAACTTCTTCCAAATCAAAAACAGTTATTAACTATTTTAAAAAATTTAAAAAACAAAAAAAAATTATGATTTTGTTTTATATATTTTATATGCGTTACAAATATGTTGACAAGAAACATTGAAAGACAACCATTCTATTTAAGAAGGTTCTACATTTCACAAAATTTTCTTTGGAATTCTTTTATAAAATTTTTTTTAAAAAACTCAATTTTAGTTCTTTTTTTATTAAATAGGTATGTGTTAAAACTTGAAACCATTTGCGCATGTGAATATACACGTTCATTACAAGAAAATATATTCAATTTATATATTATTTAGAGCTAATAAAATCTTATTCTTAAGTTTAATCATTATTATAAAATTTTATTTTTATTTACAAATTCAAAATAAAGACTATAATTTTAAGAACCAAAAATATATATATATAAATTTTTTAATTTCTTAAGTTTCTAGAACTATTCTCGTTTTAATTTTAAATATCTAATTTGACATAAAAAATATAACAAAGAAAAAATTATTAAGAAATAATATTTATCGAATTAATTTTCAGCTTGATGTAGATGTCCATCTTCCGATACTTAAGTATTATACCGTCGATGAATTTCATAAAACGAAAAGGCATCGACAGTTCAGAAAATGCTATAAAATGCTGAAATTTTTTTTGTTTCTGTTTTTAGTGTTCGACGCTCACCAGAGTGGTTCCCTGTGTTGTCTGTATATCGTGGCATTTGGCGAAGTTATCTGATTTGCTGAAATTGCTTGTAACGGGTCTATCCACGTTTTTCCTAATAATCATCTTGAGGAAATACTTTATTTATATATTATTTAATTAAAAACTTCCTCCCGAAGAAGAAGACGTGATATATGTAAATTATGTCGTATATTTAAGTATTAGGTTTCGGTTTCTAGAAAGAGACAGAGGTGAGAAGCTGAACTATAGCAGTGAAGATTAACGTACGATAACGTAAAGCTAGACGAGAGCATTTCGTAGATTATTTGATTAATATTAAGATTGACGATTTGGTCAAAGAGTTGATAAATTGGATTCGGTTGGTTTGGATTAGATTATTTTAGAAATTATCTTCAAATATAAAAAGGTGAATTGGCTGGACGTGGAGTGTAAGTGATTCGATTTATTATTATACCTCCAATTATCTCGTCTACTTCACTATTGTTCCCATATTTATCAATTGGTGCATTTCTTAACATGGGTTGTTGAATTTGTGTCGTTGTTGAGAATTGTAAAAAATAAATTGTGTTGTTTTGACTATGGCTAGTTTACCTTCAAACTCTCGTTCACTTATTGCTGGGGAAACCCAATCATCATTACAAGATCAACGGTATAACACATAAGCAAACACCTAAATTTTCTATAATTATCTTTAAAAATCTGTTAATTTTTAAGAGCAAAAATATTTTTAAAAATTTAAATAAAGTTTTAATATACACGATCGGATGACAAGGTTGGAAAATGAGCTATCACCCCATTTTGCAACGCTGAACCACATTTAATTGTTCTGCGAAAAAAATTGTATGATCAATTTTAATCACTACAGGTTAAGTTTTTAAGAAATTCCAGAATTAATCAAACATTAAAAATCCGTTTTTCATTTCTAGGATGTACCTGTAAAACGGGTTCCATTTTTAGATAAAGTAGACTCGAAGTGTTCATATGCATTATTGAAAAGTGATTAGCTTGCCAATTTATTGGTAATTAAAATAATAGCCATCACATGGCAGCAAATAAAGAAATAAAAGTATGACTTCAAAAAAAATTGTTTTAATTGTGAATAAAATGAATGCATAAAACAAAAGTCAATTTGAAATGGTGAGCTTTTTAACGATTATTTTCGAGAATCCTTTGAAATTTAATACTTTAATTGATTTTTGCACTACACATTCAATATAACACTATCCTTCTCAAACTTTCAGTATTTACGACCCAGTTTTCAATCATAATTTCATCACCCCCCCCCCTCCTTCTCTCCTACATAACAATGCATTGAATGCAATAATAATACTCCTGTTCTTAATTTAATATTGATAAATTAATTATCAAATACATTATGCAGTCTGATGCATTTATAAGTATATTATAACAGTGTAAATGTGCATTTCATTTCTTTTATTTCGAAATGTATTTTAATTTGCTACTTTTCAGTAAATCACTAATTTATTTAAATAATATCTTGTTTTCCCCTTTTCGATATGCTGGTACCCCCTCCACGTAAGGTTATCACGCTTCCCCCTTCGGCCTTACATTTTTGAGAATTGTTGATATAATAACATATTTTTAATATGCATTAAATGATATCTGGATATATTTTGAAAGGTAAAAATCATATTTTCGAAAAAATGTTTTTCATCAAAAAAAATGTGTTACTTTTTTCATTTATCCATTTTTCCATCCTTTTTATTTCTGAAAAAAGGATGTTCTCTCAAAAGTATATGTAGCAATTTAACGATAGAGAAATAGATATCATAAATATGATTTAATAAAAAAATGAATCACACAAATATTTTGCATAAATTTAGTAAAAGAAATTATTTTTTTAAACATACCTCAAACTCAGATATCTAGAAACCTTATTATATTAAATTGCACAAAAACCTTTTCAACGAATAAAAATTAAACCATTATGATAAATTGGTTGCTTAATTTTGATACTCTAAGTTCAGTAATTTGCTTTTATGCGTATTATTATTTGTTGAAGACCTAAAACTTTCAAGATAACTCTTTGCAACTTTTTTTCAAAATATTAAAATACAAAAAAAAAAAAAAAAATTACATGATATAGATACTATATTTCATATTTGTTAAAGCAAAGTAAAACATATTTAATTCAAACACTTAGAAAGATCTAAATTTATCCATTTAGCCTTTCAAACCAAATACCATTGGTTTCCATTCTGGGAAGCTATAAAAATGAATAGGATGAATATTCATTGAATTCTTCTATATGTGTTATTTCAATCAATAAGTTCTAAGCGCATGCGTAAACGGAAACATGAATATTCGTAGACAGAAGAAAACAATGCAAATAAGAAATAGAGACCTTAAAAGGATCTGAAGAGCTATTTTCGTAAATTGAATCTTAATGTAAGATGATGTTCCTTTTGCACGTAAAAGATGAATCACAGTAGAAGAGTTCGAATTTAAAGATTGTTTTCCACTCTGAAGAAGTTCATTTTAATTTTATAGCTTTTATTCGATCTCGATAGCAAATTCTTTATGCGGGGATATCTCAACATTTAGAACATATTTCGCATTTATGGTTTTTATGGGTGATTCTTGAAATGCATTCAATATAAATTGAATAACATATATAATTCTATTTTTTATAACAAAACTTTCGGTTTTTGTATGGTAAATAATTAATGAACTTCAGTTTCGAAGAAAAAAATATTTTTTGCAAATAAAAATTTTAACAACAATTTTCAATAACTCTTAGGTTTCAGTATATTATCGTTTGAAAATATTGTAGTTTCTGCAAAAAAAGTAAACATATTATTTCGAAAATTCAGTTAAATTTCAATAATTACTTACCTGTTGTTTAATATGCTCTCATTATTTGTCCTTTAATTGTATTTTTAAACTTTCTCTTAAAAATATTAAAAATGCAATAGTTTGTATAAATGTTTCATTTATTAATTTTAATTGAAATTGATCGTTTAGTAGCACTTAAACTTAATGTGTAGAACAATGGACATTAAAGATTAAACTAATTCGGAGAATTCGGGGTTGGGTCCAATGAAGTCTACGTGTTACAATTACAATTAAATATTATTTTAAGTTTTGTTACACAAAGACAACACAAAACGCTAACAAAACTAATGGGCAAAGAATATGGACGGTTTTTCATAGCGACCACGTTGCCTCCTAACCTGGATCCTTGCTCGAGCCTCAGGCTGCTGAAGGCCCGTCATGCAGAGGGAGCCGATGCACGTTAAATCTGTCAAGGCACAGACGTCCTGATGTGGTGTGGAAGTTAGGAGAGGGGGTGTCAGCTCAAGTGTCATTCTGGTCGCTTGACCACGCTCAAAATTATGAAGTCCGACGCCAATAGTTATCGTGTAGCTTTTTAATGTTACGTAAATACAACTTTCACTTACTCTCTCATTCACTTCAGAAACAAAAGAAAAGAAGTAAGAATCACGGCCAACAAACATAACAAATTTTTCGCGCAGTGAACTTGGAATCAATCTCTTTTATTTTATTATCATTTTAGTCATTATAAAGTGCTTGCTTATTTTTCTGTAACTTTCCTAGAAAATCTCTGAGACATGTATTTGGGTTCGATGTTCGGATCTGTTGACAATAAAGCTCCCAGTTCGTTGATTGCCTTTATTAGGTCTATTCACAAACTTTACATTTCACTACCTCCCTTTTTTTCTTTAAGTAAAAAAAAACAACAGTTCTTGATTCCACACACTAATTCTTAGAATACATTCTAAAACATTACGATAGAAATCCCAAGAAATGTTATTAGCATTGAAAATTAACTTCAGATGCGAATCAGTGATTACGAAAAGAATTTTGTAATCAAAAACGCTTTGTAGCAATGTTGAATGTTAGTGTGATTGAATTCGAGAAATTTCCACAACTTTGTAAGAAAACTCATAACAAAAACACTGGAAGACAAAATTATAGCCTACTGCTACATTGAGTCACGTATTGTTTTAACTCTTTCTGTGTAAATTATTTTAACCAAAACTAATTACCGTTCATTTTTAGTGGTATAACTTTCATCGATTCTTTTATTACTTTTAATTTCAGTCAGCAGCCTTAAGAAAACGAATAATAGTAAGGATGTATATGTATGTAAAACCTGAGTTTCTTTAGGTATTCTATTGGAATGTGTTAGGAAATGTAATACAGTAGAACGTTTATCCGAATCAAGTGAGACCGGACACCGTTCGGATACGCGATTGTTCGGATAACCGAAAACCGAATGCGATCCATGCAGTATATGAAACCGGACATTATACGAATATTGAAAATCATCCCCAGCGGGAAACGTGCTTGAAGAAAAAGCAAAATAGGTGCAAAATGTAGCAATTTTAAGGGGTCACAATACGATTCAATTGACAAAAATCGGTCAAAAAATCAAATTTAATTTTTTTAGCTTAAATTATTTTTTATATACTTTTCTATAACCTGAGAAAATTTGAAAGCTCTAAACTTAAAAAAGACAGAATTATAATAGCTTTTGTGTTTGTTTTTATTCAAACCCTAGGGCAAATCAAAACTTTAAACTTATTTATCTTGGAAAGATAAAATAACTAGTTTGTCTTCATTTAAAATGCTACGGCTTTTTTTCTATTGTGCCTAATGCTTTGAATTTTTTTTTACATATTGCTAATAGTACATGTAAAAAAAGTTGGTACGCATTTTTAAATAAAAGCAATACTTAATTTTTAAAAAATAATTGAACTCAGAATTTGTGCATTTTTTTAGGAATGTTCAATAAGCATTCATAAAAAGAAGTATCGTACAAATACTAATCATGTTATCGCA
The DNA here is from genome assembly GCA_019973975.1 of Trichonephila clavata. Lineage (NCBI taxonomy): Eukaryota > Metazoa > Arthropoda > Arachnida > Araneae > Nephilidae > Trichonephila > Trichonephila clavata. The sequence goes on from BMAO01035144.1 coordinate 47,850, forward strand.
AAACCCATACCAAATTTTGTTACGCATAGTTTGAGGTACTTGTAAATCAAATTTCATGTGTGTACCTACATTTTTGTAGGAGGAGTAGCATTTTAAAATCACTTTATAAATTTTAAGTTTTTTCTTTAAAAAATTAAATGGCTAGCTTTTTATGAAATTTTGAGCATGCAATCTGTTTTACGTAGTATACACACATAGGAAGCCACCAAAAAAAAATTTGGAATTCCTTAAATTAAAAATTTTTGCTTAAATCGTACCATGTCTCCTTAATTTTACTGTGGAAAATAATCACTTATTTTCCTCATGCGAAACAATTATTGAACATTGCACTATTCGGAAACGTATCCGGACTTTGGTTCGGATATTTGAAGCTCCGGTTAATAAACTTTCGGATAAACGTCGTTTAAATGTATTGTTTGTTCTTGATAAGTCTAAAATTTTCATTTGGGGAATTTTAATTATGTACTAAATTTGAGGGGAGGAGTACCATAGATTTATCCCCCAAAAGAGGGAATTTATTTAATCTTAGAAAAATTAAGTTAGAAAAATTTAAGTTAGAAAAATTAATATAAGTATTATTATACGCTATATGCTGTGAGATATTAGTCTAGCGTTATCATCTATAACTAGTAGGGCGTTATGCTTACGGAACGAAAGGTACCGAGATCAAATCTCCTTCATTGGTGACGCTGCCTGAATTTAAAAAAAAGGCAACCTTCTGAACTGTTGTGGCGCCATCTACCCGCAAATAGAGCAATAAAAAATCCTTCAGACATGATGCCGCAAACTCGCCAGTTTCACTTGGCACTGCAAAACAAACTTGCCAGAATTAATTGGCGCAGCGAAGTCGTCCGACTCACGTGACGCAACTCCTCCAATTACAGCAACAACTGCTCGCGCAACACGCCCGCCATAACAACTATATCGTTCGTTAGTCTATCCACCGACTCATTGGTGGGGGAGTGTGAAGCGGTATAATCTATATAATCCAACAACAGCCTCCGGACTGAAGTGATCATTTGGGTCCAGCGGTAAGTTAGTGCTTACGGAACCGAAGGTACCGGGTTCTGTCCACCGGATAAGCGCGCCACTTCATTAGTTTAGATTGAGTTTGAGCAGTGATGTCTTAAAACTTCTTGGGCCTTTAGCCTTTATTCAAAAGTAGGCTCCTTATCACATCATTTTATCGATGGTGTACATATATGTTAACTTCACAAAAAGCAATCTGTAATAAAATGAAGTTTTATTAGAAAATTTGTTTTTTCCACATTTTAAATTCGTAATATCATTAAATATGCCTACAAAAGCAACACTGTTAATAATATTTCATTTTGACTGCTCATCAAGTTTAAAATATTCACACTTGATTGTAAGTTATGCGATTTCTCAGCTTTTTGGTGATTATGTCCAAGAATAATATTAGAATATTAAAATTATTCAGATCTAACCATTTTGAGACCGATTTAAAACAAGATGAGTCCCCCTCCATGGCCTTCGACCCTGACTTAGTTGTCCCAAGCCTTAAGACATTCCTGAGACTAAGTACAATTTTACGTTGTTTTTATATACATAAATTTAACTTCTTTCAGTTAAACTTCGTTAAATTAAAATCATGATAATACAAGTGCTTATTACAAAATTTTTAAATTTTTTGAATGGTAATTAATTTCCTATTTTTTTTTAGGTATGAGTTTAATTGAATTTGTTAAATAAAAATGATTGAATTTTTTTTTTAATATTTCAGTTCCGTAAAATAAAGGGTCCCTAGTTTTCTAAAATCATGAAGATATTTCGAAATGTGTCAAGCATCCAAATTATACAATATGTTTAGAAATTACAGGTAAAATATTCATTTCAAACCAATTAAAACTACTACACTTTCTAGAATCCTCAAAAATCTGAGATTTCTCGGGATACTGACCTACCCATATTTCATTTCTTCTTTTGACACTGACTAAGGCGCACGTTCGTTCATGTTTCGTTTCGCTTTCTAAAATCTATTCTATTCTATTTGTTGTTTATTTTTACTTTTTTGTCATCTATTTATCTGGACCATTTATCTATTTATGACGAAGAAGATGAAAAAATGGAACAAAAATGACATTGCAGTTATGTAACGCTTGTGGAAAAGTCTTTCGTTCCAACGAAAATTTCTAGCAAGATTTTAATTTTCCTATTCTTTCAAACTTTTGTAACCTTTTGTAATTTAAATTTGATATTTTATTCAACCCCAATAACAGAAAATCTACCTTATAATGTTTCTTGTGCTGGTTATGCTGGTTGTATACCTAAATAAGTCATGTATTCATATGAGGTTACGATGATATTTAGCCCTATACGTAACATGTAACCACTAGTGTAGTGTTTCTCAAACTGTATTCCGTGGACCCCGGGGTTCCCGTCATCTTTTTAAGGGGTCCTCAAAGGCCTCTCATTTAATATTAAGATTTCGCTCTTTTGAAGACTCTAAAAGGCCCAATGAAAATATTGAAAGATGCTCAATCCTAGATTAGTTCACCAAATTTCCCCTAATGAAAACCCCTACTAGAATATGAATTTCAATCAAGAATATTCAATTGATTTTTTTAAGTTTTTTGCAGCTACAACGCAATATTCTCAAAAAATAGTAGAAACACATGTGCAGATATTAAGAACTGAATTCACAGCGATCCAATACGATAACGACTGCAGCCGAGACGATTTTTTTTATCGAATTCTTTATCTTAAAAATAAATACAGAAACCGTCTGGGAAGCGTAGAACCGGAATTGAGACTGAGGATTTCAAATATTACACCTGATGTAACAGCACTTGTAAAAGCATCCTCGTTAAATTTTATAAATAATACAGTTAAGTACATTACTTATTTGAAATAAGTAGTTTGTAATCTTTTAATTAGAAGGTTACTGTTTTTTTAAATAAAAAAAGGAAGTGTTAAAATAAGTCTGTATAAGTAGTAGGGGGATTCTTAGAATTATTGAGGAATCTTTAAATCACTCAGACATGTGTTGGGATCAGGGAGGGGTGTTCGAAATCTTGGAGGTCCGTGACGTCATGCTGGTACAAGAAGGGAGCCCACGACGATCGAAGAGTTTAAGATCCCCTCTACTAGTGGTTACATGGCATCAAGAGGTTAATAGTGATACAAATTTCTATATTTCACTTGGTTCCAAAACATACATTTAAAAAGAAATAAACTTTTTTGCGAGAGCAACATTGTATATTCATAAACCAAATATAGCTTGAAGTATATGTTTAAACATTCTACGAATCTTGTTTTTAAAGAATTTAGTTTAAATCATCATTTTCATCAAAATAATCGAAATTTATTGTTTAGTCTATTTTTGTAACCTGTTTGATAAGCGTTCTAAAAATATCTTGCTTTTAAGTCTGAGTCAATTAGAAAAAAACGATACGTCTGTTTTTGTTTGGGGTCGCAAGCCCAAATCGAAACCGGAAGTGTGAGTTTTCGGTTGATTTTTACCCGTAAAATGCAATCTTTATGCATTTAAAATTATTTAATGAATTATTGTCTTGTTTAGTTAACTTAAATATTTTAATAGATATATTTCGCTTTCAAATGGGCAACAATTAACTGATCGCAATGTTTGTTTTGATTTAAATGAGTTGCTATCTTTTTTATCATTTTCGTTCAAAATTAGAACTCATTATATCATTTTCATTAGCAATTTTTCAAGCCATAGTTTTTTTTTTTATTAAATTAAAGTTGTCATGCCAAAAATAAGATCAGTGAGTACAAAAAGGAGAGATTTCCAGAAAAAAGAATTAATTGGAGATATGTTGAAAGAAAATCAACGGATCTTCCAAATTCAGTTATTAATTCTATTCAAAAGACTTATATATGGATTTTTGTGATCAAAATCTCTCGAGAAAATGTCTTAACGGGAAAATTCAGAACTGCAATTAAAATCTTAACTACGTCGTGTGGAGAATAATCCCGAAAGAGACCTTTGTTGAGCTACAAACACTCCACTTAAGGATATATATTGCAATAATACTTTTTAATTCTAGATTTGCTGGTATATTTCCTTTACTTGAAAAGTTAGGAATGGAATTAGGACCAGAAATAAAGGGATATTTTTGGTACCTCGACAATACGAAAATTGTTGATTCAACTAGGCATTCTAAACCAGATAAGAAACTGTCTCGTAAAAAAAAGTAAAGCCATTCAAAAACGGAAAAGATCTAAGTATGAGGTTTAGGAAGGTACCACGTACAAACCTAGAGAGCTTCAATACCTTCCTAAAAAATTTTTAAGTTTTATTGCAAATATAAACTTTATTTTGCATTTTCTGAAGAATGTTATTTTTATACATGATGGTGAATTGTAACAGGGGTATTTCTTAAAGTAATTGAACTATTCTTATGAAATTTTTTGAGTAATGTATATAACAAAAAATGCATAGAACAAAAACAAATAAAATTTTGAAGGAATACAATTACTTTAATTTTTAACCATGTGTGTTTGCTGTATACTAAGAAACACTCACACGTTTTGCAATAAAATTATAAAAATACAGGCGTTCGACATGAAAAAGAACCCAGGATTTTCTTTAAAAAAACCTTTTTTTTTTCATATAAAATTACATAAAAACTTAATTGAAAAATTACCTTAGGTCATTATAATACATAGAACATAATTAAAAATTAAAGAATTGTATCCCTTCAAAATATTATTTGTTTTTGTTACATACATTTGTTCAGAGTTTTTAACAAAAGAGCAACATTTTGTAATATTTTGGTTCAGGTTTCTTAATATTTTGAAAAATTAATTTTCAAAATATTTGTTTTTGCTGTATTTTTATAGTTTTGCAAATACTTAATTAAAAAATAACAATTATAAATATGACTAAATAATTATTTAAGTCATATTTTAGAAAATCGTATCCGAATCCAGTCGAATACCTTAAATGGAAGTGAAACGAGATCCGAATGAATTACCTGAAATAGAAAATAATTGGATTTGATATTTTTCTGGTTACGAATAAATATCGTAATCTGAAGCAAGCTAAACTAACTTATAGAATATTCATGAAACTAACCGAAAGAATTCTCTTTTAAACAAAACAGAAAGTATATTATACACATAAATTCAGATACAAAGCCATCACATTAAAATTCAGCTCGTACTCAAGCAATGTGTCAAACACACTTTGAAAAATTTTTATAGCTAAACCGAATCGTACACCTAATCCAGACGACCTCAAACTTTTCCCTATCTAAAAGTAAACTCGCAGCCCTAACCGATCTGTTTCCAAATAATTCTTTTCCTAAATATATGTATTTTCATAAAAGATTAAATGTCCCGTCCAAACTGTGCCCAGTTCTTTTCATTATCCCTCTGGATTGAAAACACAGTACTTCTCCCCTCTCCCAACACTTTCTAAAACTTATTAAATACCTTCTGAAAATGAAAGAGTATTCTGTGCGCCGAGCAAAGAAGTAAAGCCATAGAATGCATTTTTAATTGAATGCATGCTCCCGTAATAACTTTTGAAGAGATATTTTTAATGAAATTTTCGGAACATAAATTTTAAGTGCGAGACTCCGTTGCCAAATCGAAACGAATTTTATTGCTCAGAATTATCTTTATGACCGCGCAGTGAATGGCAACGGCAAACGATCTCTTTGGCTTCTCATCGTTTTATGATGGCTTTCTGTTTGTGTTTATTGCTTTTTGTTGTAAATAGGAGATAGCAGCTATTTAAAGGAAACGACATTAAGTCGCAATTTTAAAGTGTTTTCTTCGCTGCATTTATGAAGCAAACTCCATCATCACGATATAACTCAATTTTGTTGCTTGTTTTTAGTTCGCCTCTTCCTCCTTTTATTTCAAAAACTGCTATTCCGGTAACTAAATTACAATGGAAAGGATTTTTAGAAAGGAAAAAAAAATTCTTAAATCCCTTCCTCTTAAAAGTCTTACGAGGATATTTGCTGTTGCTTTTATATCAGTCCAGGAATATGTACAACGAAATCATTTTTTTTTTATTTTGTAAATATCGTTTTAATGTTTTGAATATTTTGCAGAAGTAAATTCGCTTTAGAATAAAGTAAAATGTTTTGGATTCAGAAGTGCAAAGCTTTTACATTTTTATGTTTTCTGAGCTAGATTTTCTCCAAACGATTTTGTTCACGTCAAATTTCTTAAATCACGAGCTGATTTTTCGGATAAAATTTTATTCTGTTTTTCGAATTTTTAACATTTTTTACATGCAATACTTACTTAAGTCATCCCTTCTTTTATACAGTTTTGTTCTTAAGTTATAGTAAAACCTTTGAGGGTTAAATATTTATATCTTATCAGAAAAAATATTTCTTTTTCTATACTTGTTCACTAAATTCGTGACCGTTATGAAGCTCAAATTATTATCCATTCCAGTAAGAAGTCAATTTTTTTCTTTAAATAGTAGATTTAAAAGTGTGATGCTTTTTAGAATATGTCTACGAAGACGTTAACTATAGAAAACGTGACCCAAAAATGATAAAAAAAAATTCTTTTAAATTACCTAAAGAATTTAATTAAACCCCTTGATTTCAGCAAGATTATTCAAATAACCAATTGAATAATTATATTTTATGTAAAAATTTTGGAAAATTAAAACTATCCAAAATGTGTGATTATTTTGCTTAGGGAACTTTTGAACATAGCTTTGATTAAAGGAGTCCAGATTTAAGGACTTTAAATGTTTAAATCAGATACAGAAAACAAAAATCGTGATTTTTTTTTAATAATTTATTTGTAATTCAAAACTATTTTAAATTATATTTAGCCTTTTTTTCCATTTTAAAAGAAACAATTTTTCAGTAGCTTTAAGTATAGTTTAGCCTTGAGTTTATCTTGTATTTAGTATAACACATAATACAATAATGCCTTAGTTTATACGGGAAACTATTATGTAGAAACAATTTCTGCTGCAGGAGAAGGTTGAGATCTCAAAAAACAATGTTTAATCCTGTTTCACTGTCCTAAACCAGTGACAGCTTGAGAAATCATAATAGTTTTCCCCGCTAGATACATTTTTTTGGTTTGTCATGGTTCCATGTTCTTGGTTCTTCCGGTCTGATCTTAGGATGCTTGGGATTTATTAGTCTTCTTTTGAATTATTTACTACTATATATATATATATATATATATATATATATATATATATATATATAAGTAAAAATTTCAATAGCGATACCTTCTAATTTTCCTAAGCATAACCTAGTAGTACTAACTTTCTAACGACATGAGTCACACACACACACATTTACATAATAACATCCTGTTTAGTTTAAAAGTTGTAGTGGTTTTAGTGAACTGACTTTTGTTTGCTAAGAAACCATGGATGAAAAAGAATTCCATATGTTAATTAAGCTTTACTTTTTGATGGGAAGAAACACTGTTCAAGTAAAACAATGACCAGATAAGTGTTATTCGGACTCAGCTCTATTGCCAAAAACGATTAAGAGGTGGTATGCTGACTTATAAAGTGATCACATAGACACAAACGACGCTAAACTGTCATGTCGCCTCCACACACAAATTCTGCAGTTGTTCCGGAAAACATAAAAAAAATCCATAAAATCGTTATACGCCGATCGGAAATTGAAGTCGTGTGAGATAGCAGAGTTTCTGAAGATATCAAAAGGAAACTTTCACTATTTTACATGATCTTTTGTCATTACGAAAGCTGTGTTCAAAGTGGGTGGGTGTATGCTCACTGTCGATAAAAAAAAACAACGCATCGACGTTTCACAGCATTGCTTAAAGCTGTTTAAGCAAAATAAACCAGTTTTTTTACATAGATATGACAATGGATGAAACATGGATCCATTACTACACGCATGAACCAAAAATACCGTCAGCTGCTGGTGAAAGCTGTCGAAAACGACCAAAAATTCAGTCAGCTGGCAAGGTTATGGCCTCTGCATTTTGGGATGCACATGGAATTTCGTTAACTGACTACCTTGAGAAAAGACAAATCATTAGTAGTGAATATTGCACGGTGTTATTGGATCAACTGAATGAAAAAATTATGAAAAAACGTCCTCAAATGCAAAGAAAAAAGTTCTGTTTCACCAAGGCAATGCTCCGTTCCACAAATCTAAGAAAAGGATGGTCAAATTGAATGAATTGCGCTTCAAATTACTTTCCCCTCCTCTGTACAGTTCAGATACAGCCCCCAGCAACTACTGCCTGTTTACTTAAAAAGCTACTTAAGCTGCCCTACTTAAAAAAAATGCTCCAAGGAAAGAGGCTTGGCTCAAATCAAGAAGTGATTGCCGAAGTTGAAGACTATTTTGAGAACAATTCGTTCAACGAAAAAGGTATTAAAAAATTAAAAGATCGCTCGGCTGAATGCATCCCTCTTGAAGGGGAGTGTATCTTGATAAATAAAATTCAGTTTTGCCTAAGAGTATTTATTTTATTCGTTAGGCCCTGGACTTATTTAGTGAAGTGTCATTATGGTAACGAGGGGTATTCTTGAGCGGAATGGAGGGTGTACATTGGGAATGTAAACTCCTGTTAGGCAGGTCCAAGGCCTATAGGCCACTTCCCTTAGGACTAGCTAGTGTCTGCAGAGGAAGAAGCCAAATCAGTCTCCTGTTTTCAAATACTTCGGGTGACAGCGGTTATAAACCTGGTCATGGCCAGTGTTATTTCTGTCGGTTCATAGACTTCAGTCTTAATGTCACTAAAGACTCCCCATGTGAAAGAGCGTGTGTCCTCCTTATCACTTGATAGAGGCTCAAAATGAAGAGGTCCGTTAAAATTACAAATAACTCAATTCGGATCCACCAGTTGTTTGTTTTTTTTATCTTCAGAAGCTATTTTCATTTTCCCATTACAAATCCTTTTATGTTATGGAAGTCCTCTTTGGCTTTCTCATGGTACCAGAAACAAAGTTTACGATCAAAATGATAGAGGTATCTCATCATTTATATATCTTCTAATTTACTAGTGGATACAATTAGGGTCTTAATTATAACAAAAGGCAGAAAAAAATTGTGGTGAGCATGATCAGTTAATTTTTCAGAAGACTCTCCCAACCAGCTTTTAAATTGTACGAGGCTTAATTGATACATCTTGTTTTATTTATGATATCCTAGAGATTTTAATTGGGGTACATGGTCTAACCTTCTCGTCTGAACAACATGAAATACGCACTGGTGTAGCTAATTCTGAGTGGTCCCTATTTCTAAATGCATTATATGTCCTCTTTTGATGCCTCTTAACCTTTAATGGTTTTTAACATACAGGTTTCGGGGCCCCTGAAGATTGGGGACCACATATCATTGATACGGTTGTTGCTATGCTCCGTAACACACATGCTTCACAATACATCATATATTATTTTCCTGTACTGCGTGGCTCTCCCAAACATTGCTAACAGTATAGAAGGCTTTCTTTACTTCCGAATGCTAGAGGACAAGGAAGCCAAATGATCATAGCCATCAATTCGTGGCAAGCTTTGTCGAGTCGTAGTCTCAAGTCTTGGTACCATTGATAACAATCCGTGTGATGGGAAGTTGAATTTGTCATGATATGGAGGTTTACAGAGTGGGCTATGAACTCAGGTATAATCTTAATCAAGGTTCAAATTACTAGGTCTTTAAATATTATCCCTTGCTGAGCTTAACAAATTGGAACGTTAGCTTAAACAAGTAAATTTTTAATTTTTTTTAAAAATCAATTCCTACTTTGGTGCTGCCATCTGTTGATTCTAGTTGTAACTTCGTCAGAAATAACGCAAAATAAATTTAAAATTAATAAATAATTAATGCATTACTATTTGAACAAATTGAATGAACATCAAGTGTCCTCCACTGCAAGTTTTAAAAAATGTATACGAACTTGAGTTCATATACATTTAAGTTCATATATTTAAGTTCATATATAATTAAGTTCATATATATATATATATATATATATATATACAGTCGACACTCGATAATTCCAAGTTGGACATATCAATGAAAATCTTCGAATTATCAAAAGTTCGAATTGTCAAAAGTTCGAATGATCAAAAGAGTAAGAAAGAACTCCCGAATTTTTTTTCTAAATCATTTAAATTATAAACTATGAAATAAAACAACAATTGCATATAGATATAAAATTACTTTAAAATATTTTTAAAAAGTTCATATTATTATACACTATCAAAATTTTACAGAAGTTTAATGTCCTGTATTAAAAGAATACATTCAAAACATTCATATACACAATCCTACGCTTCTCTTCTTCACAATAGTGGACCATTCTTTCTGAACACATGTGTAGCAAGGCCACGTGTTAAGGTATGTGACTACCTTCGGAGCACTGTTTTTGAAATATATAAATTTTCAACTAACTAAACTTTTTTTTATTTGAAATGGGGCATAAAACTAGGAATGCAAGTACAATTTCCCCAAAATTAAAAATAATTTTTTGATATATTAGGAATTTTGAGTGAAATTTTAGTGAAAAATTGCAGTTATGGTAAAGATTGTATTGAAAAATTTAATTAATATATTCAAATAATATTTATAAAGTACATAAAAGATATCATTATCTGTGCTTAGAGCTATAAAATTTGTGAGGCGTTTGAAAAGTTTTTGAAATATGGCATTTTTTATGCAAGAACTCAATTTTTTACAAAAAAAACTAATGTTATTTTTTCACAAAAAGGGCAATAAAATTCATAAATATATATACAGAGATTAGATTACAGTCTAGACTGGAGATAAAACTATCTAAAAAATTTTCTGAAAATTTCAATTCAATATCTTAAAAAGAAATCCTGTAGTGAACTTTACCGTGAACCAAAAATTTTAAAAACATAGTTCCTCAGAAAATGCATTTAAAGATTTTAATATGGTATAAAAAATTTTCCACTGATTGTACGTTTTTTAAACTCACCATATTAATTGGTGAAGATCTCTTTAGCTTCATGTTTAACTCATTCAGACTTTTTTTAAAAATTTTAGTTGTTTTCTGGAGAGTTTTATAGACTATAACAATAGTCATTTTTAGTGAAATTTTGATGAAAAATTGAATTTACAGAAAATTCAAATGAATGTATTCAAATAATATTTATACAGTACGTAAATAACATCTTTATATGTGTTTGGAATTAAAAGATTTGCAATACTTTTGAAAGTTTTTAAATATGCCAATTTTTATGCAAAAACATGATTTCTTAAAAAAATTACTGATTTTGTTCATGAAAAAACAATTAAATGCTTAAATATATATACAGAGATTAGATTTTGATTCATAACACAGATATAACTAAATAAAACATATTCTGAAAATTTCAATTCAATATCTTAAAAATATTTTGAGTAGGGATGTACTTCCGGTTTTGTAAACTCCATTTCCGGTTTACTAATTATGCCATAGTTTTGCTTCTAAATATCATAGAAATAAAACTAGTGTGTTTTTGGAATCTTAAATGTATGGGCTAGAAAATAAAAGTATAAAATCAATTTCGAAAATTTTCCCCAAAACGACGAATTTTGGGTAGTCACATACCTTAATCAAAAGATATGAATGGCTGACAACAGGTGATGTTGCTCTATTGTCCACTTAATTGACCACAGATGGTCATCAAAGAGGCTACGTTACAGGGGAGACACGCAGAGATAATGCAACGCAAAACATACCAGCTGCAACCGGTTTGCTACAGGACTCTACATGATAGTGAGTGTTTGAATTGTCGATGATTTAATATATATATATATATATATATATATATATATATATATATGTCGTGTTTTTCGAGTGAACATCAAGGCATTTTATATTTTGAACTATCTTTATTCCAAGAAATCGCTTTTGAATCTGATTTGTAAGAGAGAGAGACGAACACGTGTTAAAAATCAAGAGTCCGCGGCCACTCAAGAGTCGGATGTCTTTTCAAGTACATGTCTTATTGAAGAGGTATACTTGAGAATTTAAGCATGGCATACGAGGTAATAAAAATGAATGGTTGGAGCGGCACAGTTCTGTTAAAGCCATGTGTTCTTCATTCCCGAACTGGATAATAAACTTAATACTTGAAGATGTAACGAGAAAATAAAATTTAGAAGCGGTATAGGGATTTAATTTTAGATATAATTTAATTATTCTTACACATCCCCCCCCCTCATTTTAATACTGAAGTAATGGTGGTCTTTCTCTCTTGCAAACATAATAAATTTTGAATACATACAAAACAGTACATAACATAATATAGAAATACATTTTACACACAGTAAATAGAATTAAGTAACATGACTAATAAAATCTAAATACAATACAATAAACGAAGTTATAGTAATAAACAAAATAGAAACACTTCTAAAATATTAATTGATAAAAATGAAATTCCTTACACATAAATGTACATTAGCGTTTTCAAATCTATATTGCATCCAGAAAAAGAGCCTAACGTTTCCTCCAAATATTTCATATTATTATATTTGTGTTATTGTTAGCACATAGTCTATCTATTTGTAGTATATGTGTGGAAATTTATCATATTAAACAAAAATATAATTTATAAAAATACATGATATACAAATATTAAGATACTAATTTTCTATTAAAATCTACTCAGGCACCCTCGTATTACTATTTAATTTTGTTACGTAAAAATATACATAACTGAAATACACTGTTAAAATATCAAAGCATGAACATCAATAAAATGATATGATTAATAATATGCGAAGAGTTTATATAACACTTACACACTATTCAACACACCAGACCATATTCCTTTTACATGTATTATAAGAATATAAGATAAGAATATACGAATATAAGGATATAAGAATATAAGAGCTCTTTTATTTATCTCGATTCGAAAAGTGGAATTATCTCTAGAAAGAAATTTATCATTACTTATAGTAATTACTTTTCAACAACATATACAAATTATTGTAGTAAAATTTTCACCATATTCACTTTTACTTCAAATCATCACATAAAATACTTTGAATCTCTCCGTAACTTTTAAGCTTATTCATTTAATTGACAAATTTTTCTCCTTCGCATTTCACATTCAGTAATATAATTTACACCATACTAATACCAACGCATCTCTCTGACAAATCTGTATGATCAAATCACAGATGTTCAGGGATGCTAATATGAAAACAATAACAGGTATATAAATCAAACTAAGTAAGTTTGTCCTCTTAATGTTTCAAGACATGTACAAAATCATAATGATTGAATTCTCTTAAATCCACTGTATCATTTCCAAAATAAACTTCAAGTTGTTAAATTACTTTAATTTTAGACCAGGAAAATTTCGGGAAACAGTGAATCCTTATATGTGGCCAGTATATCAAAACACACAATTTCAAGATGAGAAAAATTTAAATTTAAATTTAGTAAAGTTACTGATGAATAAAATAATTAACAAAATAATAAAATTCAGTGGATAAAAAGAATGCAATGTGACTTTAATTTTAATTTTCCTCCCAATCAGCATCATTATATTAGTATATTAGAGTCATTTCTCTAATAACTAACTTTATATCTTCCAACTTTATAACACCAATACTATCATCTAAATGATATAATTCCTTTAACAATTTAAAATAAAATAATAAAGTACATTAAAATTTCTCAAAATTTTATATAAGAAAACACACTCTACTTTCTCTTCTAAATATAAACAACTATATATATATATATATATATATACAGGGAGAAAGTAAACTAATAGCAGAAATTGAAAAATAAGATTTATCTGATTGCAACATTAAGGTATCCGACTACTTGCAACAACTTTTTTTTTAAAAAAATGAAATATGGGGATTTTTTTGTAGTTTTTAGATTTTCTTAGTACATTATAAGAAAAATGTGCTAAAATTAAGAAGAGAAAAAGAAATTATTATTACTGAAATGAAAAAAATGAGTAAACATTTACAAAAAATAACATAAACACGGCCCATTCTATACCCAAAGTTTATGAACAAATTTTCAATTTTATATTCTGATGTGTTGCTATGTTATTCATTTTTAAAATGACCTTCAGGATAAGGGATGTTTTAATTTTTACAAAAACTAGAGCACTTTATCTTATTTATTATTTGAAATTGCTTAAAAAAAACAGTGATTATATTAATATAAGAAACGGTAAATTTTTTAATAAAACAGTGATTGATAAATCTGGAGGTAAAAAACACTTTTACTATTATGCAGAACATACACAAAAAATTTCAGTTAAATATTTTCAAAACTTTTTCATCAATCGCTGTTCGTTTGACCATCTAAAAAAATTGGTGTAAAACGCGTTTTTAAGAATGACATATCTTGCTTAAAGTAATGACTTCTGCTTTTACTAAAACACTAGTAGTTTTTGTTTTAGTGAACGGAAAATAATAAACTTGGTATTTTCATAAAGCTAATATATATATATATATATATATAATATGTGTGTGTGAGCTATAAATTAAAACTTTGAAAATATTTGTCAAATTTTGGCAAAATTCACAATTTTAGGATAGTCGGATACCTTAATATGAAATCGTTGTTAGAAAGGAATTGTGATAAAAGCACTTCGTGCATTTATCCTTTCACGCGAATTTGTGTAATATTAATTTTATTACGAACTATTTAAAGAATTAAGTCTCATGTTAAAAAATTAAAGATGTACAGAATAATTTAAGCATCTCAATTCCAAATTATAATTGTAATTTGATTTTCATTATTAACTTTATAATTGAAGATATACTAGAAATATACTAATTCTTTCAAAAAGTTATTCATAGAAAAGGAAATTTGAAAGTTACATAATTAATACAAATAACGTGGATTAAATTATTTGTTTATTTAAAGAGAAATAAGAAAATATTGTGTTCAAAACTTATATGATTCTCATGTGATGCTAAAATTTTTCATTTGAAATATAATAAAGAAGAGGGAGTTGAGACTATAAGTATATAATTAGAACACATCTTTTGTGCCAAATTTATTCTTAATTCATAAACTATAATTGGTTCCATTTTGTGCCAATTAATACAAAAATTATTCGGAATATGTATATGGAAATATAATTCATCTTAGAATGAGCGCCCTTTTAACTTCATAAGCAAAAAAGAATAATTTAATGCGTTGAACTATGTAAGAATTATTATTTAATAAAGTAGTTTTTTTAGTATTAAACAAACGTAAATTAGTGAAAAATATTTTTAAAAATTATTTATGAATTTTCAATTAACAGAGAGAAATTTTAGACTTTAATTACTCCTATTTTACTAATTAATTGAAAATTGTTTATATAAAAGTGATTAAAAGTGTAATTAGTATTAGAGGTTAAAAAACATGATTTAGGATGAGGGTTCTGTGTAAAAGAATGCGTCAATATTTTTATATAGCTTACTTCCTTTTTTCGACAAATAAATGAAAATTGGATTGATTGCGTAACTTTACCTTTTTGTACATAGTTTTTTAAATGAATTACCCCTGCTCATATTTTAACTAAAAAATTGAATAATAAGCGCATTTTGCTGCGATTATCTTCAAAAAAAATTCATAAATATCTATGATAATGACAACTAATATTACGAGGCTAAAAATTTTAGACAGTGTGGACAAGTGTAATGAATTGAATAAATATTAAAGGAAACATTAAAATTTCTATTAACATAATTGCATTATCTGAAATCCACATTTTGATCATATAGAAAGAAATGAAATTTTTTTAAAAACGTTAAGCTACTTTTTCATATATATTAATTTAAAAATATTTTGGGTGGAAAAAATCATCCTAAACTTAAAATCTCCTGGATGTAGAAAATTGCAAAAATGTCAATCTACTATATTACCTTACACTAACACAGATTTTAAAACTATTAAAACAAAAAATACCATTTCTTTGGTAAAATAAATAATAGATAAAATAATTGAGACTATATATCAATATATTAAAGTATATCTGACCTATAGAATATTTCTGAAAGTCTTAATGCAATAGTAATAAATATATATTTTTCTGCAGCATATAAAACCAAATAAGCACTAATATAAACAAAAAAAATCACAATAAAATTGTTTTTGTTCAAATCAAATGTATAAAATTAAAAACTGCTATTTTGATACCGAATTTTAATAACAACACCACAAAGAAAGTACAGATACATCAATTTGTTTTAAACTCAAAAATCTTCACTGCATCTTATACTGACGCTTAGAGAAACACGTTTTAGATTAGTTTATTTAATGTTTTACGATAGGTTTTGATGATTGATTTTACAAACTTGAATCCTAGATAGATTATATAAACGACACCTGATCTCACCCTCATCTCTCAAATTTCTATAATCCGTCATCTGAGGATAGCAGAACATCTCGTAATATATTCATGCAATCATATGATGAAACAGATTCCTGAAATTTCCTTACTCCATATACTTCTATGTTAAGTACGATTGACAAAAAACAAATTTATTATATTAATTTTTAATATTATATATAGAGAGAGAAAGAACTGTATTAATTGCCAATTCTTCTCTTAAAGTCTTTTTAATGATATTTTTAAAGGAAGCTTTTGAGAAGTCCTTAGTGCTGTAAAGAATCTCTCTCAAATATACTCATTAAAATTGAGATTTCTTTTATCAATATAAATTTAGTAAATGTTAATCCGTACTTTTTATAACGATGTTACAATGAGGTAAAATGGATATAAACAAACTTTATTGGAATATTAAGAGTTTGAGGAGGTTTTTCATAAATATTTTACATTCTTCAATTTAATTAATATGATACGGAAGCGGTATTAGGAACTAAGATTCTCACAACAAGCTCACGTCAATTTTTCGAAAACTGCTTATGCAAAAATATAAAAACTTAAATATTAAACTGCGTTTTCTAACTCAGCATGTGATGGGAATTTTTAGACGTAGTTCAGAAAATAATTTATATTATAAATTGTATAACTTTCGGAAGAGAAATACTGCCTACTACTACCGAGGTGCCATTGTTTCAGTCTTCGAATACTGGTTCTATTAAAGATCAGTATGGTGGGACTTCAGGTTCACGCATTATAATGTTATATTTAATTATATGGGTTATATCTCCGAGGGATGGTGTCAAAATTAAACAATTCAGCTTAAACAGGGACTTGCCTACGTTAGAATAGTACAATAAGTTACTCTATATAGAAATAAATGCTATAGATTCCATTTGAAAGAGAGAAAAAACGATAAACTCACAGGGATCGTATTTCACTGTGTCCGATTCTTCTATCGTAAGTATGAGAGGATTCGAATAAGAAACACATTTCTCAAGCTATTAACGCTTTTATTTCCTTAAACACTTATTAGACTTTATGAGCATTATTGAGAATGCTTTCTAATAACTAAACCCAAGGAGCAATGAAACTTATTAATCCTATAATATAAACATGAGCACATCTATTCTCCTGAACGCTCTTGCTACAACACTTGCTTAATCGTCGGCCGTAAGGTGGACGGCTTCTTTTTGTCTTAATCTTTCCTTCTGGGATTAATAATACAAAATGCGACCACCGGTCCCTCACATTATACTTTCTCCTTAGAATCAATTTTCAACCAACACCTCACCTAATCCACGACTAACAATTAAATATAAACTTACATTTACAGTAGAAAGTCGTTTATTCGAATCAATTGGGAACGGACACCGTTCGGATAGGCGATTGTTCAGATAACCGAAACCCGAATGCAACCCATGCAGTATATGAAACTGGACACTATACAAATATTGAAAATCACCACATGCGGGAAACATGCTTGAAGAAAAAGCAAAATAGGTGCAAAATGTCGCAATTTTATCTTTATTGTGGAAAACAGTAACTTATTTTTCGTTTGACCATTGCACACCTTCGTTTTTTCAGTGCAAGGTCTCTGGTTCTCTTCAGCAGCAGTAGTTGAGTAGGACAGAACTCTGATTGTTGTTCGTACCACTCCATAGCTGTCTCTAACGCAGAAAACGCATCAGAATTTGCTACTTTCATGGTTTTTGTCCTCAATTTCATCCGTTTCATCGTCGACAGGTCGGATTCTTCTTGCACGGAAGTCACAATTTCGTCATCATTTAGCATTAGCAATCCACAGTTTTCTGCATCGCAGGCCATCCAGGTTTCTACATCAACAAAACTCCACAAAAGAGCACGTATACACCCCCTCACTTGGAAACAAACTGACCTAATATTCCGCGCAGATGTTTACCAAATCACACAACTTAAATTCCCCAAATATCCCTCACCTTGAGGTTTCCCGTCACTTTTAGCCTCACACGAAACAACTGTTGAGCATTGCACTGTTCGAAAACGTATCCGAACTTTGGTTCGGATATTTGACGCTCTGTATAGTACACGTTCGGAAAAAACGACGTTCTACTGTATATAAAATCAAGTCCTATACATGGAAAGCGGTTTTCAACAAAAATCACAGTTAAAAAGAGTATTTTACTCAAGAGGATTAGTGGAAGACTGAATAGAACCCATTAAAACTGTTTACACTTTTACATCCCTCCGCGAGAGAGCGTTTGGGAATTAATAAAGTTTAATATCCATCAGCTGAATATTCTAGAAGGTTCATGTCAATATTTCACCTACAAGCCAAGATTTTTAAGAATATCGAAATTTAAATTCATCTTTCATGTATTAATTCTTGACTATATCACTTAAAAATTGTGTGGTGAAAACCACTAGAAACTAGTTATCATGGATACGTATAGGGAAAAAATATACCTTTTCATTACTATAGAATAAGCTACAAGAAATACATTGGTTGATAATACAGATTTAATGTACTAAATTACATAGAAACCAAACTAAATGATGCATACAAGAATGTTCAAAATTTTCTTCGTTTATAATAGACACTCAAAACAATAAGTAACTAAAGTTTCATATAATCACCAATCAATTGGTTATATGCAAGCTATCTTAATATGCATATAGTTTAAGACCATATCAGCTATATAATAAAGTCTAACACTGCTGCAAGATATTATTGATAAACTTAAATAGCTCCCTGTATCATCTAAAAGCGCAGGAGCTTATTGGTTCACCATTAGCATCAGAGTAGCTTGGTAGTGCGACATTAATAAAAATTAAATCCAAATTTTTATTAACTAAATGAAGAATATACGTGTAGATATTATAACGCGAAATAGTATGATTCGCTCTCTCATATTTTTCAATTTAATAACTTATTTTTACGGAAATTGTATATATACTTACCAGTGCTTCTCAAACTTTTTATATTTGTGACCCAATATTCAATCATAAATTTCAAAAAACGCACCCCCCCCCCTCTTCATACAAATAACAATGCATTCAATTCAGTAATATCATACTTTGACGCTAAAGCCACAATAAGACTTTAATCTCTTAAGTGCCACCGACGTATATATACGTCTTTCTCAACTGGTGCTTAAATATCCTGGATGTATATATACGTCTTTCCGAAGTACGATCTTTTTTTGTGCACTGCTACCCATAAAATTATTCCGAAGGCTTTCGAATGCAATAAAAAGACCTTGACAGTGTGTGTTTACGAAGGATTTGCTTATATTTATATATTATCCTTATTTATTTTTTTATGCCCTTCTCCCCAAATATATCATATACGCCCACCTGCTTAGAAAATGGAGACATTTGGGAGCGATTTGCGTAACTTTTATTCGGCAGTGAAGGGTTTACTTACAAACCGTACTAATTATCAAGATAAGTGTTAATTTTTGCATGCAAATTTTTATGCGACTATCTCACGGGGTCACTGGCAATTATTGACCTTGTTCTTAACTTAGTATTGTTAAATTAATTATCAAAAACCAGTACTGATACATTGTATGTGTATTAAATCAGTGTAAATGTTAATTTTATTTTTTAAAATATCGGAATGTATTTGATTTACTTTCAGTAAATTAATATTTTTTCTAAAAATAATGTTTTGTTTTTGACTTTTCAATATGCTCACGTCTCCCTAGGGGGGCACGCCCCACAGTTTGAGAAACGCTGTACTATACTAAATATAAATAGGGATCATTTGGGATCCTCCTTATAGACGATAGCAAAAAATTGCTATAAAAAAGTGTAGGATTTTAATTATATTGTACAATCATCAAAAGAATAAATAAATAAAGGGAAGATTCTTAATAACTTTTACGAAACCCATTGCACTGCTATAAAGATTTTATAATACACATAACTACCTTTTATTACAATTTTCGAATAATATTTATCATAAAAGTATAAGTTGCCTTATTTCTCATGGCTTTAACTACCAACACAATCTCACATTACTGGTAGTAAAAATGTCAATGCAGAAGAATTGGAGATTATTTTGTGAATATTTTCGGTGTTATTCGTAGGAACTGTGTGAAGTTTTTGATTTAGAGAAATCGAAAAAAGTTCAGTCCAAATATGTAAAAAATTTCAGATGATATCATTCAAATTTTTTCACAGATGCTTTTAATAATTTTTCTTATGATAAATATTAACTGTTTAATATTTTCTATAAGTTTTTAAAATTGGAAATATATTATGTTCATTCAGAATAAACAGCTTACAGTCACAGTTACAGGTTTTGAGGGATATGGAGCAATAAAGGCTATTATGCTTATATACAGCTTTGAAGAGAGTGTCATGTAGAAATCATATATTTCCAAATATTTGAAACATACAGCAGCAAGAGAACCATGTTTTTAAATGCTGCAAACACTTTTCATGAGAATTTTACAAAATTTAAAACTTGCACTAATTTAAAAATAAGAAATCGAATAAATGTAAAAATTGTATTCCGTAAAGGAAAAATTATTTTTAGAAGTTAATTTTATCTCCGATAATTAATTCGTTAACATAACTTTGTTCTCTTTCAGATATCAACAGAAATAACTTTTTTGTACCCCTGAAAAGAGAATTACAGATGTTAATGAGGTCGTCCTTTTTGTTTCTATTTATTTTTTCAAAGTTTCGAGAAGGAATAGTCAAATGCAACATTCAGCTTTTACTAAAATTGCACACTCATATATCAGAGAAAAAAATTGATATGAGATTAATATTTTTCATTATATTTAAAAGCATAAAAACGAGATTATGCTAGATTATTAATAAAGTATAAAGTTAATAACTTTTTGCTGATGCGGTTAATGATCATATTGAATTATAGAAATGAAACACTTTCCAATAAAATGACAAAAACGTCTAACATAGAGTAGTACTTTTCAAGCTCAACATATACATTGAATATTTAACTGCCATTATTTTCCTTAATTGCTTGTTTTTGCTACATTGTTATATGAATATTCATATCGATATGTATTTATAAAAATATTCATATCGATATGTATTTAACGATTTATTTATTGATACTAAAATATTCATATCGATACGTATTTTACAATTTATTTATCGATCCTTAAATCTTTATAACGACATGGATTGAACGATTTACTTATCGATTTGTTAATATTAATATCGATTTGTATTATCAAAATGTAATATTTATATTGATTTGTATTATCAATATGTTTAGGTATGTATTCCAATCGATATGCATTTATCATACCAATATGTATTATTATGTATTATCAATTTGTTTTTATGCAATCAATAAGCAGAATAATGAAATCTCTCAAAATACCACAGCTTTGAAAGATCGAATTCATGTTTTAACGAAAATATTCTTCAACTCCAGATCATTTTCTGTGATCGTTACCTACGGAAACAAAAATATTTGCTAAGGTATTCCAAAACTGCTGCGCAAGACGATAAAGAAAATATAAACTATTCCTATTCCAACTACCGTCCTTAAGCACCCTTTTCCCAGAAATCTTTTGGCCCTAGCAGGCACTCTCCACAACTATCATTCCATCGTTTGCTTTTCTTCTTTCCTCTTTCTTCTGGTTTGGTGACCAGAGCTCCATTGGAACCTGAAGCGCGACACTGTTTCGATTCGAGAGGGGCGCCCGGAAGCGCGCTGGGGAACTTCATTCGTAATCACTTTAGTTTCGACATCTGGCAATTGCTGCGACAGCAGACGATGCAATTGCTGACAAGATGTGAAGCTCAACTTCTAGCTCTCTCGCTTGTAGATGTCGTTTGGTGTAACGAGCTGTGTTCGTATTATAGGGGAAAGAAGAGAGGAGGAGAGCAAATCACGACACACGCAGTCGTTTTAATCTAGTCCCTCCTCGCTGTATGGATTCTTGCAGGGAAATCGTTTGTGAATATTTTCAATAGAAGATTATTCAAGATTCGGAAGTTTTCGAACAATATATATACAGATGTTATAAAAGAAATTTTATCATTATTAATATTCTCGTAAGAATATAATCTATTAGAATAAATATATTCAAAAGCTTCATTTCTTTTTTAAAAAATGCTTGTGAGAGAGTAAGAATAAAATATTAACGCCACAGTATAAAGCAATACGAGGTCTATAGAACGTTATTCTCAACCTCGGTCAAGTGACGAGGACGATTCCTAAGCTGGAATTCCTCTCTCCAAACTACTACACCACAACAACGGGAAGACATTTAGCCTTACAGATTTAACGTACTTCGGCCCCCTCTACATGGTGGGTTTTCAGTTGTATCAGGTCAAAATGCTTGAAGAAATGTTTTTGAAATAGTACTAAGCAACCATTGTTGCAATATTTTTAAATTATTGATAATCATAGTTCTTTAATAACTAATTTTATCGATGTTATTAAAAATGACTGAGTTATGTTGGTATTATCGGTTATCTAAAAACGCTTTATTAACCCCTTCCATGCCCATTTTATTTCTGGATGATGAATAAAAAAATGTCAATATTTTTGCAACTTATTCCAGGTTCATCTAATTTCTGAATTATGGATCAAAATTGTCAATTTTTTATGTATATTTTCAAATATACATATCTTTTTTTAAACTTAATGGCACAATTAACATACAAAATTTCCTAAAATTTAATGTAAAAAAATCTATTTAAATAAATGAGTAATTCATGTTTAAAGTCGACTTTCCGTATAGCAGAAATAATTAGAGACTTTGCACTCAATTCACGCCAACCATAAATATAAAGCTCAGAACAACTAGCTTTTATCTTGAACTACGAACTTTATTCACATCTTTTGCATTTAAATAAATGACTTTGAAATTTTTAAACAAAATTTGATCCCGTATGATAAATTTGAAAACACATTGCATATAATCCAACTTGGCAATCTGTACAGTAGAATCAATTTTCTCTTCTTACCTTTTTCCCTTTATGGAGCAGCAAATGATACACTGCGTGTTGGATTAGTTTATTTCTCTGTTGGGGGAATGTAATCAACAAAGTATCTTTCAGACAAGTGTGAAGGGGGGTGCTCAGCAGAAGGACGTCGTTCTTTTTGCGGAAAATTCCGTCGAGTGGCACTTTTCAATTATTCGAAACCAAAAAGGCACATGTGAAATAACTCGAGGAAACACAGTGTAAATTTTCACAGTGCCCGAGCTGCACTCGGAATGAGCCAGGATGTTAGCCATTTCGCCTGCCCCAGCTTAGCTCCGGAAAAACCGGGAAGGGGTTAGGGTATTCCCATTTTTCTATGCAATAAAAAGAGGGAAATATTGATGCCATAATACTTCAAATTTTATTCCAGAGTCCAAGTATACTAACTTAAATAAAGGACATCATCTACTATGCATTTATTTTTTTCCTTTTTAGTATTTTTCATAATAAGAAAGTATAATTCTTCCCCAATGGGCTCAATTCATGACGATCACATGATAAAGATAAACATGTGTTCCTCATTGAATTCAAAACAGACATTAAACTATTTGTACTTGTTGTTGTATATGTAAAATTTTGAATTTTATAATTGATTAAAAATACTTAAATTTTATTTAAAAAATTCTTTAAATGGATTTTAAAATTTAAAAAAAAATCTTACTTTATGCATATATTTTTAAATAAAATGCATTTTGTGTATTATTTGAGTTATTATTATTTACAAAAGAGTATAATTTAAGAGAAAGTTTTTCTACAGAGAGTAATAGTTGACATCAATGAAATGCCTGAACTGATAAGTTAAAAATACATAATTACTTTTAACATGGGGCTATGAAGTTTCATGAGATTTTGAACTTATTGGCTAGAAGCACATGGTTATCATTATCATGTGACTATGACGTCACACGAATATAGCCATTTTTTTATTTCATTAAATTTTTGCAATTAATTTAGCTATTGTTGCATAGTTGATTTTATATGTTTCTTATTCTAAAGTCAATGTTGTTCAATTCAAAACAGAGATTGCATATATTATTTGTGTCATTTTAGAAACAATAAAACCAAGTAACATTTGAAGAACAATATACAGGGTGTTGCTGAATTCGACAGACAAAATGGTAATACTAGGCTGCATAAGGATGACAAATCACCACAAAACGCGGGGTCGCAAACCACGTTTCGTCTGAGTGATTTGCGAAAATAGTTATAAAGAATGGAATGTCGAGTGGAATGAAAAGATCAAAAAGAAGTAACAATAACAAGTTATTAATACAACAATTGTTCCAAATTGCTATCGTGGAGGTCATAGCACAGTCGACAATGACGGACGAATGATTGTCGGATGCCCTCAAACAAATCCTGTGTCGGCAGAAGCGACGAGAATCCGTGATATGAGACCCCCGCTATAGCCACCAGTATACACAATTGGTATACTAGTGTACTATACACTATACACAAGAGATTTCAGGTGACCTCAGAAGGAGAAACCCAAGGAATTGAGGTCTGAAGAGCGTGCAAAGACGGGTCTGCCACATCCAATCCACCTTCCGGGATTTATAGCACGGAGGTGGTTACGCACGACAATTAAAAAATGTGCTGTAGCACGTCATGCATGGACTACACATTCTTGTGCGCAGTGGCCAGTACACCTTGCAGAAAATCAGAGAGAAGTGGGAAATTTCCAAACGTGCAGGCATGTTTAATCCTACAACTGCCCTCCACTGCAATAAAAAAAAATGTGCTGTAGCACCGTCATGCATGGACCACACGTGCGTAGTGGCCAGTAAATCTTGCAGAAAATCCGGGAGAAGTGGGAAATTTCCAAGCGTGCAGGCATCTTTAATCCCACAACTGCCCTCCACTGCAATTAAAAAATGTGCTGTAGTACCGTCATAATGGACCACCCGTTCTGGTGCGCAGTGGCCAGTACACCTTGCAGAAAAACCGAGAAAAGTGGGAAATTTCCAAGCGTGCAGGCATCTTTAATCCTACAACTATCCTCCACTGCAATAAAAACAAATTACGCGGACCGTTGACAAAAGCCCTCGTGTTGCTAATCAGTGCGACGTTAATATTTTCTCACCCTCGCTCACTCAGGTGG
This sequence comes from Trichonephila clavata, assembly GCA_019973975.1. Classification (NCBI taxonomy): domain Eukaryota; kingdom Metazoa; phylum Arthropoda; class Arachnida; order Araneae; family Nephilidae; genus Trichonephila; species Trichonephila clavata. The sequence continues at coordinate 73,181 of BMAO01035144.1, forward strand.
GATTCGAACCACGACTTTAAAGTTAAAAGTCCAACGCGCTGTCCATTGCGCTTCAGGGACACAACGAGCGAGTTTCTTTTCTTTATATGCTGTTGGACTATTATTTTTATTTGTTACTATTTATTCATTTTTTAGTTTAATTAATGAATTCATATTTGAAAAAACTGCATTAACATCAAGTGCCATCCACTGCAAGTTTAAAAAAATGTATTTGACCTTGAATGAATGAATATAAAGTATTTTATTAACGATTGAAAATTTTAACAAGATATATAAATATACATTGAGAGAGAGTGAGCTAATAGAAGGAATTGAAAGACACCTGATACCTTTGATCTTTAACATTTGAAATGTTTCATAAAAAGACATTTCTAATTTTTTGCGTCTTAAAATATTGTGACCAAAAACTTGATAAGAGAAAAAGCACGGCACATTTTTGTATCTGCAGTTAATTAAATATTTTTATTAGATAAGCATGCTGAACTGAAATCAGATCCTCGTAATATTTGAGAAGTTAATAATGAGATATTTCCAAACTTAAGCATTAAAAAAAATGTGCTAAAAAAGCTGGAAGAAAAAGAAAGTGTTATAAACTCTTATTCCTACAAGAGTTAACTGAGATTATTTTTGTTTAATTTAATATACATGGCAGTAGAATTTTTTTTCTTCTTCTTAACTTTTTTCTTTGAATTCAAAATAGATTTCTCTTAAATTAAATGCCTCCATTTCTCTCTAATAGTTAGTTATTTCTAGTAAGGTAATTTTTTATATGCAAGGTATTATCTGCTTTAAAAACTTATAAAAATTTCTTCAGTAGAAGAATTTAAATTTTAATTATGCTGCGATGGCGAAAAATCGTATTCTAATGGGGAAAAAGTCCCCAAAAAACGTAACAAAATTTATCTTTTTTTATCATAAGATTTTCCTTGTATTGATTGTATTTTAATTTTTTTAAATTATAATTGAAGATTTTTTTTTAAATAATTTTTACCCTAAGGCGACAAATATTAATTTTTAGAAAGAATCTTTTTCCATTAAGATAGCATTTCAAAAAATTACATCAGTAATGAAATTGCTTGAAAAATATTAGTATAGAATTACGAACTGAGGATAATATTTCAATATGTCTCCTTTTTTTCTGTTTTAAAAAGGGATAAAAGGAAAGTTTATTTTTTAAATTTACATATTATTCGTAAAGCTTTATTTAATATATTTTATAAATTTGAGGATTTATTTTTTAAAGAGAATCCTTCACATTTATTTATATTTTTCTGTAAGTTCTAAGTACTTATTGTATAGTTTGAACTTATTTTATTTTACTCTGTAAAATAAAAATGCAGCCAAAAGAATTGTAAACATTTCGAAAAAAGCGTCTCATTTAGCACTTTTTGGGAAATAATTTGAAAATTTTTAGTAACGTCCCCTCTGAAGCAACAAGAAAATCCTCGTAATTTTGAACGATAATCAAGTGAAAAGGACAGCACCACACTTTCCGGACGTCCACATCACGCCAGAGGGATTCATGAAAGATTTAACTTGTATCAACCCTTTTCTACACGGTGGGCTTTCAGTGAGACCAGAACACAAACTTACTACTCACTGCCCACGAGTTCGTGTTCTGACCACTAGGGCACTGCAGTTTTTACTTTCAGGGTGTTTATTGTATTTGAGGTGCGATTAATATCGCCGTTTTTTCTTACATAAATATAGTAAACATTAAATTTAGTTCTAATTAATTTTTTAAGGAAAAAAAGGACTTTGATTCTCATTTATATAGAGTTGGCTTTTGCAATGAAATGTATAATAAAACTGTAAGGTAAAGAGGAAATATCAGCATCAATGTGATTTTCAGATACTATCGACAAAAGATGGAAACATCTCTCTCTGTATATATATATATGTATATATGTGTGTGTGTGTGTGTGTGTGTGTGTGTGTGTGTGTGTGTGTGTGTGTGTGTGGAATTGGTATATAATTATAATATAAAAGAATATAAATACACATTCCCTCCAATAATGTGGTTATATCCACTCCAATAGATTGCGATACATGTGTACATCACTTTATATGTCAGTTTTCTGTTTCTTGTAAGAGTAAGGATTAGAGAGATAGGAAGAAACAGAAAGGGACAAAAGTGCGTGGTTGGTGCGGCGCAGGAGCGTCGATGAACCCAGTGATAGCTCTGGGTGTGGTCTCTATAGAATGTGAAAGATAAATATAAAGTTTTGTTAAATATTATTCTATTCCATTTAGAAATATTTTAGTATATCGGAAACTAATTGAATAGGTATTTTTATTAATCATCGTTTTTTTTCTTCTTTTTTGCATTTTAATCCATAATTCGGACACACCAAATAACGCCACTAAAAACCATTATGTGTAATAAACACCTCTACATACCGTAAAATCCGGCGTAAAACGCGCATCTATACTTTAAAGCTATATATATATATATATTTTAATTTTTAGGTATATTCGCCGTATAACGCACACCCTCTTTTTTACGAAGAAACCTAAATTGTATGTTCACAAGGTTCTTATATTTTGAAGTCATTGATTTCAGGTATATTATTCCATGTTTTAGAAGAAAAAATACTATACTCTTCTAGAACAGTAATCCTTTAAGTTCATAAGGAATGTCATTTCTTTTAAATAGCAGTATTTAGATCTACGCATTAGTCTGAATTTTTTCTATGCTCACATTTATTTTTTATTTTTAAAGCTCTCCTTTTTACACCCGACATATAACGTGCACCCGTCAATTTCGAGCTTAATTTTGTGTTAAGAAAGCGCATTATATGCCGGTTTTTACGGTATATATATATACCGTATATATAGCATAGCATTAGTATTCATACATTATCTTAAGGCTACATTAAAAAGTATGTTAAATATGTGATTTTTAAAACCTTTGAAAAATGCATTTACAGTTTATTTTGTATCAAAATATTAAAAGTGTGTAATTATTCATCACGTAGAAAAACCAAGCAAGAAATGTTGGTCTTGAATTCGTAGCAAATTTATACATTTTATTACAGTTTATTACAGATATATTCAATGTATATATAATTCATTTAAATCCTCTCAGAAACATACAAGTTTTATTTTGTTTTAAAATAAGTACTTGTGATGCGACATGGTGGGTTTAAAAAGGTAAAAATTGCGATAAAACAATGAGAAGATTTATAAACAAGTTATTAGGTATACTCCTGAGAAACCCCATTAAAAGAGCTTATGGACTTTGAATTTAAAACAATAAATAATAAAATACTTTTAGAAATTGGAATATATTAAACAATAGCATAACAATATGCATGCTACAAAGGAGAGTCGTCAAAAAATATTCATTTCAAATGTGATAATGATTTTTTGCTGTATATTATATATAGAAACATAAAAGTTTAAATTTTTGCTGTCTAAAATTTTATCTATTACTTAACTTAATATATAAATAAATTTAAAATTTACATATGAATTAACACTAGAAAGACTGAGATTTTTAATATACCTACCTATATTGCCTAAAAGGAGTCAAAATGACTGCATTGCGAAAAAATTACTATTGTGTAAAAAAATGTATTTAAAATTAGTTTTTAATATTATTAATTACAGTTATAAAACAGGTTTTTAGTAAGTATTAGTTAATAAGTATTAAGAATAAAAAAATGCACTCACTTGAAAAAAAATTATGCATTATTAATTGCACATTTTATGCAAATAAAAGTGGAAATCCATGTGTGTATACATCTTCCGCAAGCATACTTTCGACATTTTTTTCATAAATTAAGGGCACAAATGATACATAATATAAAAAAGCTTATTATAACAAATATCACTCCATAAAGATACGAATAAAAAGTACTACTTTTGTTTATTGAGCTATGGGCCCGTTTACACGATGAAGTTTCTGATACTAGCGCTACGAAAAGAAGTAGGAGGAATAGGGCAGTAAGGTACGCAGAAAGAGATGAAGTTGTAATACTAGCATCAAAATAACTTCGACGTAACCTACCCACAGAGCTGAACTGGTCATGTAAGAAATTTACTCAATTTAATAATAAGTCATTTGATTATTTTAAATTTCCCAAGCAGTCAAAATGTCTGTTTTTGGGCAATATAGGTATAACTAATATATAAACCGCGAAATAAAGGAGGAAAAAGACAACTACATTTATTGAAAAATGCTACAAGTGGTAGAAAAAGTCACATAATTTTAAGCAATTGTATTATTATATACATATTTGTTTTCTAATCAAACTAAAAAGCAGTCAAAATGACTTCCTTAGGCAATCTAGTTTGCGGAAAACATAAGTAATTTTCCATTTTTCATCTGCCTTCTTCCTTACAACACACACACATATGTATATAATAAATTAATTATATAACACGTGCCTTACTAACCGGTTGAACTATTCCCTAAAACAATGATGTATTCTCAAAATAACTTACATATCACTTCTCTTGAACGCTTGATTATGGTTACATTTTTGTATTGCGTTTTAACCGGTTTTT